>JAQIWS010001393.1:0-11669 GCA_034696085.1 Stigmatogaster subterranea | reverse complement strand
GCTACAAGAGACGGTAGGATTACAAATAAACGCACGATTGTCCGACGACGAGATTCTGCAACGGTTCAATAACTTAATCGTCCTTAATGCACAAGCCATGGCGAGCGATATGCCACATCACGAAATCGCGTTCTCGCCTCAAGTTGACGATCGAGCGACAAGACACCGTCAAAGTGCGACAGTAGCATCAGCCAGTGCCCCGAGATCACTCTCACGACGATCGAGCGAACGTTCGGACACTACACACAAAATTCTTCAACAACTTAGTGTACTCGCAAAAAACGTCCAACGCAATTCAGATAAAATTAATAGCATCCTTACACCTAAATCCCCACCAATGGCTCCTCCCGCATTCAACGGTAATGCAGCTCAATCGCTCAGACAACCAGTTACTCCACAGGACGTTTGTTTTACCGTCCAAGCGTCTGCATTCCCCAACGTCACAGATGGAGTGTGTCAGCCCAATGCGACCGACTTCCAACTACTCACATCGCATAACCCAAATCAACAAAACACACCAATCAATATCCATACCAAAACTCCCAAAAGACAACGCTCTGACGAATTACGACAAGTTACACCTCTGAGCGCCGACGAAGACGTTCTCGTACCCCTGACCGCCGACGCCGACATGTCAACCCGGACAGTGATCGTTCCGAACGCCACCACTCTCGAGGAGGTAAAATCAGTGATATCAAATACCCACCATTTTTCGAAATTACAAAATCGGACCCGATGATTTTCATTGACAAACTCGACGGATGCATCACACGTGCCGGCGTGGACAGAGACTTGGCGACACGTGAATTTATTAAGACCACACTCGGCGGCGAGGCGAAGGACTGTTTTCTCGAAAGCGACATTGCCACATGGGATGACTTTAAAAAACAATTTACGTTCATGTTTGGCAAATCGCAAATTGACGAACTTGAGGACTTGCACGCCACCCAACAATTACCAACAGAAAATGTTCGCAAATTCCTCCTACGACTACCATGAAACTGGACTCGAGAGTTAAAGGATTCCTCAAACCGATTGCAAACAAATTTGACTCGTGGAATGAATTTTTCGTGACAGCGTGCCATTACGATACCGACGTCGAGACTAAAAAGGTGACAAAAAAGACGACAACCGACGATCTCGATGAGAAACCGGAAAAACTACCCCGTCAAAATGCAACTTCATCCACATTGGCGACTAACCAAGCAAAAACGGTAAAACCTTATTACAACAACATCCCGTTTTACCCCCAACCATATCAACACCCGTACCAACAACCGATGTTCCAATTGCCACAACCATACCCATACCAGATGTTGCCATACCAACATCCTGCAGCACCGACGCAAAACCAATTCGTTACCTCAAGATTCAGCAATTTTGCTCAAACTATGACTCCAGTGGCGCAGACCCTGACACAACAACCGGCAACTTCTACTTCAACACCGATGCCTGTAGCGAGCATGAGCCGAAGTCAGCCAGTAAACCAAATCCCAGCGGCACTCGCTCTATCAAGACCGATTGCTTGTTTTACTTGTGGCGGCCTCCACTTCGCTCGCGATTGTCCATATAAACAAAACAAAACAGCTGATCCACAAAAAACCCTGAGGGTTCACCAAACCGAAGCTGTCGACAACGAGTGGACGCAATGCAATTATAACGACCAACAACAAACACCGCAACATTATCAACAACCATTTGCAACACCCCAAACACTGATTTATTACCAAATTCAACAACCGGTTGATGGAGAACAACCCCAAGATCAAGAATGACTAGTACCGACAAAAAGCGAACGTCGTCATCTCTGCTTATTTCTCGGATCGTTACACGGCAAAACTAAAACATCAAATTCCACAAAAAATTTACAACTCAATTTGAATTTCGACTTAATAAACGTGTCTAACCCCGAATTACCACGAGATGTTGTGCCAACCGTGTTCATTACCATCGGACAATTGTCACAACACGCAATTATGGATTCTGGTGCCTCGACATCTTTCATTTCGAATGATTTACTACCCAAAATCAAAGACACATATTTTAAAAAAAAGGCTCCCGACGATATGCAGATTATGACCGGAAATGGCACCATCAAATCTGTCGGCATGATCAAAACACTCATGATCTGGTCACTGGGCGAAGAATTCCACGTTTTCACCGTTACTAACGCACATAATCTATTGGTACTCGGAGTCGACTTTTTGCACAATCAAAAAATTAAAATCGATTTCCACGACCATTCGTGGTCAACTCTGAAAAAACCAGGTCTCAAAATTACCTATGGCCTTGACAAAAACCCTCGACTAGCCCTCATGCAACATTCGTTCTCACAACAACTTGCTTTCGAATCACGTGAAACTCATGACAATCAGCTACGACTTTTCGAAGTACTTCATCCATTCGAAAACAGTTTCGGCAAAACTCCTGGGAAATGCACCACAGTGACATTTACTATAAACACAGGTGATAGCGCACCTTTCCATCGTTACCCGTGCCCGGTGAATTACGCAAAAGGAGAATAATCCTCAACCAGCTGCGCGAACAAGGTATCATTGAGCCTGCCTTCGGACCGTACGCAAGTCCGATTGTACTGGTCAACCAAAAAAGTGGTCCAAGATTGTGCATCGATTATCGTGAATTAAACAGTCACACAATCCCCGAAGTGTACGCAATGCCCGACATTCAGATGATTTTAGCGAGTATGGAGGAAACTGGTATTTTTCGTTGTTTGACCTTGCTCGCGGTTACCATCAAATCGTCATCGACCCGAAGGACAGACACAAGACAGCTTTCGCCACCCATCTGGGCACCTTCCAATACACTAGAATGCCTTTTGGACCGGTTTCTCCTCCCGCGGTCTTTCAACGTCTAATGGACACGGTGCTTGACGGAATCAAACTCACTTATGCATTCGCATATCTAGATGACGTCATCATCTACTCCAAAACGTTCGACGAACATTGTGCCCATAACACCGAATTCCTAACTAGAATTCAAGCTCATGGACTCGTCATTAACTCTGATAAATCTAAAATTGCCCAAAAAGAAATTTTGTTTCTCGGATTTCAAATAAAGGACGGCAAGTACTGCCCTAATCCGTGCAAACAAGAAGCAATCAACAATTATCCGACGCCCACTAAATTAAAAGAACTAGAAAGCTTTCTCGGCCTCTGTGGTTTCTACCGGATGTTCATCCAAAATTATTCAACGATCGCCGAACCGCTCAACTAACTAAAACAAAAAGACCAACCATTCATTTGGACTCAGAAACAAGTTAACGCTTTCGATAAACTCAAATACAAGTTGGTTAACTGTGCCGCGATAAATTTGCCGCGATAAATTTGCCGAATTTAAAGGAACCTTTTACAATCCAAACAGACGCCAGTAACGTCGGATTGGGAGCCGTACTGCTCCAGTCGAAAGACGATAAATTGCGCCCCGTTATTTTCGCAAGTCGCACGCTACTCACCGCGGAGCGAAACTACTCAACATCCGAAAAAGAATGTTTGGCCGTTGTTTGGGCGCTTCGGAAATTTAGACCATACATCGAATACACAAAAATAAAACTGCAAACCGATCACCAATTTGGCAGCACTAATTTGGCTACTAAAGAAAGATGAACCGATGGGACTACTAGGACGCTGGAAGTTCGAAATTCTAACACATGACATCGACATCAACTATATTGTCGGTAAAGAAAACATCATCGCGGACGCTCTATCCCGCGCACCAGTCACAGACGCCAACGATGACCCGGACGTCGACGAAGTAGAAGCACATCTACATGAGCTAATAGACGACCCCCCAGACAAAACAAGCTCGAGTCCACAGCAAAGCGTGCAATCATCCGCACGAGTTGACTATGCTGGTCACGTTTACTCGCACTCTGCTGCAGTTCGCGTTGACTCGACCTACTCAACTATGACCGATCTCGAAAAATTATCACCATTCACTGTCAAACAACTAAATGCTCACGACACGTGGTTTACGAAGATCGCTGAGGACACAACACTTTTAGTACCGACGATCAACGAAATCGTATCAGCTCAGCGACACGACAAAAAACTCTCACCTATTATGGACAAACTCACTGAATTTTACAAGTCCCATGACACAAAAAACATCTCTCCAGACCTGATACCATTTAAATGCCACTACTCGATCGCAGACAACGGTGTGCTGTGCGTCTTCCTACCTAAACGAAAGAATATTTCGATCGGAAACTTCGCATCAGCATGGAAAGTCTTAGTCCCAAAATCTCTACAACAACGCATTTTGTGGATTCACCACGGACATCCGATGTCTGGCCATAGCAGAATCAATAAGACGGTGATGAAGATAAGAAATTCCTACTCGTGGAAAGGGTTACGAAAGGATGTCACCAAATTCGTGAAGACTTGTGAGCGCTTCAACAGGACATTGAAGGAAAAGATGTGGCAGTATTTTACGTACACCGGCTCGTACTGCCACGTCGATGCTCTTCAGGATTTCGTGGATTCCTACAACTTTGGCGTTCATAGGACTCTGGGGATGAAGCCAATAGACGTCACTTATCAAAATCAGTCGCGCGTATTTCAAAAGTTATTCGGACATTTCGTTAAACGCGAGACAAAACCATTCGCGTTTGACGTCGGAGACCAGGTTCGAATAAGTAAAGCGAAAGCTATTTTTCGTAAAGGATATCGGGGGTCTTGGACGGAGGAAATCTTCTATATAACGCACAGATTAATATGTACACGCTTCCAAGCCAGTCTACAGAATTAAGGATTTCCGAGGGGAACCTGTACTCGGATCTTTTTACGAACGTGAATTGCAGAAAGTCAGAAAAGACAAAGACGATTTTTACGCGGTTGAGAAGATACTTAAAACAAGAGGTAAAGGCGGGAAAAAGTCCTACTTCGTGCGATGGAAGGGTTATGGTGCGGACAGCGATTCGTGGGTATCGGCGAAAGATCTTCGTGACAAGCCTTCGTCGTAAAGCTTATGCATTTATTATTATAATTATTATTACTATTATTAATTCAAAATGTACAAACAATGCGTTAAATAAACATTTTTATTCGTTTAAGAACGAAGCGATACACTCGTATTCTATCAACATTTGATTCCACAGACAAAGCGCGAGTTCCATACGACTCCATTGCACTCCGTCCTTACACTTTTGAACGCAGAAATTCACGTCTTCCTCTTTTCCCAACGCATCGGGCTCTACCACTATCGAGTATTCGTCGTTTAAGGGAATTTCGCTTCTGTTACGAGTTCTCGAATGGATCTTGATGTACGTATTTTCCACTTCCACTCTAACGTCCGAAGCGTTTAATTTCTTCCACGCTTCTACCGTAAATTCGAATCCGATCGCCGATGGTGACCACTGTTTATTTCGTAACACGTATTCTTTGACGCAAATGTGAGGTCGATCGAATGGGGTTTCCAAGACGTACATGTATAGCGTTTTCCGGCAATTTGCGTCCACGTTCATTCCCACGCGTCATTTCCATCACCGTTTTCGTTCATGGTTGACTCACATAATATCTCCACGAGACATTCGTTCTCGGTTAAACGTCGTTCTAGTAGCGCCCTCATCAGCAGACAACAAGCGAAAAAGTATCGGTGTAACGATGCTGGATCCTCACCTTCGTACCATCGACGAATTCGACCGTAACAGTAAACGCATTCCACCATTTGCCCGTCGCCGCAGTAAACAAACCCCGCACGAGCAAATTCTTCCGGTGGAGGGAACAGTATCGTCCACGTTTTGGAATCAAAAGTTTCGGCGAATGAAGCCATTTTTCTCTCGAAACGCGTTTCACGAGCGCGCTTTTGCGTCATAGTTATCATCGGGCTCGTCTATACCCAGCATTGCACGTCGCGTGTGTTGTACGGACATTCGCTTCAGACACCAATTTCTGAAGTATTCGCATTCTTTTTTGGGGCAATGCGCTACGACTCCCTTTCGAATATTCCCGTGTAGACCGCACCTTATGAAGCTTTTCCCATCGAATAGGTCGTGGAACTTTGGGCATCCGAGAACTTGTAAGTCGAGAGACGGTATCCCGCACGCTGCTAATGAATCTTTTTCTATATGTCCTCCTGATTTTTAAATCCATTACCCACTGCTTCTGTGAAGGATCATCCCTCACTGGCGTTGGGATATAGAAAGAAGATGTCTAACGTAATTTTGTGAGAAATCTAAACCAATAATTACTGTTAATTCTAACCGCTAGCAGGTAAATTTATAAAAAAATAGAATTAAAAAAAAAATTCTTATCTTTTTGATGATGTTGCGTGTGAAGAAAGCAAAGCATTCAATGTGACGAGGGAAGGAGAAGGCGAGAATTTCTTGGAAAGAAAAGAAATGGGGAGAGAGGGTGGTGTAATATTTACAGGAAAGTAAAGGGGGGAGGGGTTTAAAAGTCACAGGAAAAGAAAAGAGAGAGGAAGGGGTTGGGTTAAAAAATTATCGGAAGAAAAACAAATGGAGGTTGAGGGAGGGGGGTAAAAAAATTTCTTGGAAGGGAAACAAATGGCGGGCGTGGGGGTAAGGAAAAAAAAAAGAACAAATTGGAGATTTCAAATTAAATTTTAACATTTGTAATTTATTTCACTTTCCCTACAATGAACCCAATAATAACAACTGATGAATTTCTTCTGCTGTAGTGGTTTTTGTAATCGACAAAGTACATTGTCGTATCTCTCCATTTTTCTTAATTGCTAGAGTTATCTCTAGCAAATCAGAGCTTGCCATCATCTCCTGGATGGCTTTTATTTTCTCTTAAAGGAGATAGATAGATAAATAAATAAATAAATGCTAAGAAAAGTTACTATTATTATCCCCTTACCGATTGTCTGAAGGTTAGAACACCCCTCGTAATCTTCTGGATACGTGAAATGAATATCCATTATTTTATTGTTTGTTCAGTAGAAATATTCTAATGTGATAATTATATGTTACATAGAGGTGGATAGGAGATATAATAAAAATACACAAAAAAATGTTCTTACCGTCACGTGTTTGTGATGAGTGGTGTGGTCAGGTGCTTGCTCAAGTCCGTTTGGTTGAAAACTGTGGGGAGTGTGTGTTCGTGGTTTCCTGCCCAAGTTTATTTTTAGGGGAGGAAAGAAAAAGTAACCCTTTCCTGATAAGTGTTTGCTTTAAGGTCAAGTGTTTAATAATTAGTGGGTTGGTACGTATTGATGAGGGAAAATGGCAAAAAAAAGAAAAGCCAAAAAAAAAATTGTTTTTTTCTAGTGGTGATGAAGTGGAAGTGTGAATTAATATGAGAAAATAAAGGTAAATTTGTAAATAATATTAACAAAATATTTATTTTTGATAAGAAAAAAAAATACAGAAATGACGTCAGGCCCAATTAGTAAGAAGTGTTTCCAATATTATATCCTTTGGTGTGTATTAGTCCACAAGAATGGTGAACTTCTTCTATGTGCCTTGTACTCTGTAGGTCACTACCATTGTTTTGTTTTGTGATGAGATGCTTGCTTGCCATTCTTGTATCACATCTGGAAAAAATAAAATGCCAAAAAAAAAACCCCCAAAAAAATTGTTATTAATTCCTTGTGTAATTACTAATTTCTAAAGAAAAAAATGTTGAACTCTTAATTGTTAAATAATTAAATAATGTTAAGTATAATCTTACCTGTTTGTTTGGTTGGATGCTGTAAAAAATCTAACTTTTTGTTTACTTGTTGTCTTTTTATATTTTTAGATGGGAGGAAATAAAATTAAAATTGTGGGTGTAATTTAGTAAACTCATTAGCAGAGTGGATATTTAATTGGTGGAAAAAATATTGATATTAGATGTTATTCAAGTAGGACGTGAAATTTAGTTTAACACTGAAAAATAAGTGATAAGTTGACAAGTTTGATTAGTGTTATTGTAAACAATATGGTACAAGAACAAACAGGAAATTCCTAATTAGGAGTGTGTGTGCGCACCTGAATAAAAGCGATAAGAGCCAATTAAAAATATTCTTCAATTTCCTGCAAAACAATCAAATCCTGTTTACAATTTGAAAGGGTATTTATACCCATCCGATCGGAGAGAAATTATTACACATTGTTGTTGTACTGACGTTAACCACAACCAAACCACAACGTTCATTCCTACAGACCTAAATTAGATAATGTAAGTAATGTTCCATTTCCATTTATTGATTATTATTTGCAATGCTGTGATTGTATTGTATTTTTTGAAAAGAAATTGTTTATTTTACGGTGTTATTTCTCTGTTATAACGTTGATTTAATAATTTTCTACTAAAAAACAAAACAAAACCCAACAAAAAACGAACACTGACGATCTCACTGTAGTAAGATTTTGTAAATAGCTGGCGTATGTCGCCAACTATTGGTAAGTATTTTCTCCAACTATAACTAATGAAAAAAAAAAGATAAACTGCCGATGTTCTTGTTGTTAAATTTATTCATTACTAGATTATTTGTGGGAAAGAAGAGATTGGTGGAGTGTATTGACATTTTTCCACAAAATTAAATTTTCCGCTCGCGATTTATTCCCACTCTTGTGGCGGAATGGCGAAACGAGAAAAATTACTAATGTACGTTTATTGGCTTTCTTTTGTTTAAATTAGTATTTCTAAATATCAATAACAATAATAATGGTTGATAAAAATTTTGTAAAAATATTTAAGAATTAACATAAAAAATTTTTAAGAAATAAAAATTAAAACAATAAAAATTTCACAAAATGTTTAATTTTTATTATCCATAATAAATTTATTTTCTGCTAAATGCGACAGTTGGATTTGATTTGTCTTTTTTCTTAGAAAGATTATGACATGGACATTAATCACCCACATGCGTATCAAATCACTGAATCGCTCTATGCTAGAGTGAATGTTTATAATGGTCGCATTTTCGTGCAAATTCGACATTTCACCGTAGGCGAGCTTGGTAATCTCCAGTTCACGGTTGAAGGATTGAGCCTGCCGGAGGATATTTGGTTCGTGTTAAGCAAAAATTTCAACACCATCCAGAACAAAGCTGAAAATTTGAAACGTAACGACGTGAACTCGATTGAAAACTTCAACTATTCAACTATTTGTTACAATCAAATGGATTAACCGCGAGCTCAAGTTGGACTTTGGACGAAATGTAAGTTCGAAAATTGAATTAAGTATTTCAAGATGATTCATGTCTATATTGTTTTTCTCTTTGTAGTTTGATGCAAAGCACGTTATGCTATTGATGAGCGCATTCAAAAAACTAATTTCACTGCGCGGAAACATTAATTGGAGTATCTGAAAGAATAAAGTGGAGCTAGTGGAACAAGTGTATTGCCTTGAACAAGAAGCGTGTCAACAAGCAGGTGTACAGAACCCTGTAGTAGAAGAAGTTGCTCCCAAACCAAAAGAAGTGGAGGAGGAGGAGGAGGAAAAACCAAAAAAAGCTGCGTCAGAAGAGGAGCAAGCTGAGGAAGAAGAGTAGGGAGATTGCCAAGGAGACGAAGTGGACCTGGATGAAAATTACGAGGGTGATAACCTGCGCACACCACCCCGAAACGTCTTTACAAGCACTCTTGCTGCCCCGCCAATTGAATTTAAGGCGCCTGCTAAGAGAGGACGCCCAAGGAAGCCAGCTGGTAAATCTGTTCGTAGGAAGATTTGTGCCATTCTAGTTGCGCAACCATGTGAAAAGCAAGATACGGAGGAGGAGGCGAACGAGGAGGAAGAGCCCTACTTCCAGCAGTCAATCGTTTGAATGCTAGTAGGGTAGCATTTTACTTGTTATTGTTTCTACTGTAGTTTTAAGTAGTGTTAGATTAGTTTATTGTATATTATATAGTGTAGTGTATTCAAGTAGCTAGAAACCAATTTACTTATCCAGCAAAGTCAGTTGGTGTTGAGCATGCTGACTTCCTTGCAAGCAGAATTAAATAGATTGATTCCGGAATTTCAGGAGTGTGGTGATTAGGAGAATCCTTGCGACTTTCATGATTTGCCAAAAATTTGTTTTGGGTGTTGCTGTTTGGCTTTGTTTTGGTTTTAGAATTGGGTTTTGTCTTTCTATCGCATGAAAATAATTGTATGGAGAGTGACTATCTTTAGTTTCTTGACATTTTGTGTGAAATCATATAATTTTATTACTATATTGCTCGTTAATGCCTGTATTCTGAATGAATTTTATAAAAAAACATAAAAATTACTAAATGATTGTGTAATTTATTTTAAGTGTGGAAAGCTCACGCATTCAACACTTAAAAGGGGGAGGAAGAGAAGAAATTTTAAAACTTTTCAAAATTTAGAAACAAGATTTTTCCTAGTTAAAATTGATTTGGGGACAAAAAAAAAAAAATAGACGGTAATTTAAAATGCGAATGTCCGAGGTGTGCTAACGTGAGTTAACCCACGCTCAGGACAGCAGGCGGCCTCCAGTGGCAAATTTGTTAAAATTAAAAGTAACGCTAATGTAGTGGAAAGATAGATTTACTAGTATTGTGAAAAAAATAATTTTAATTATTATGTGTGGAGACAAAAATATTCAGTGTGAACATTTATTTGTGTTTAATATCATCTATAGAAATATTAATTAGGTGAAATTTTATTTGTCTGGAGTTCTAAATTATACGAAATTTAAATTATGTGACATTTTTATTTGGAGTATTTAAATTGTATGGATTTTTATTTGTGTGAAATTTTAAGTGTGAATTTATATATGTGTGAAATTTTAAGTGTGAATTTATATATGTGTGAAATTTAAGTGTGAATTTATATATGTGTGAAATATTATTCATGTGACAGTTTATTTGTGTGAAAATTTGTTCGTGAAGCACTAATTATGTGAAAAAATTATTTGTGAAGCTTTAATTGTGTGAAATATTATACTGTGTGAAATTTTAGAGTGTAAAATTTTAAATTGTGAAATTTTAAATGTGAAATTTTAATTAAGAAATGTTTCATTTGTGGAAATTATCTTGTGTGGAAAATTAAAATTGTTTGCGAAGAATTTTAAAATAGGAAATTGTAAATTGCGTGGAGTTTTGAAAAAACAAAATTTTCAGTGAAAAAAAAAATTTTGTTTTGGGTCAAACCTCAGGAGGGGAAATACGTCCCCCATTCCCAAAATAAAGTGGTTACCCTTGACAACCATTATACAAAGAGGGAAAATTATTTTATATAGGTAGGATTTATGTAAACACACGACGAGTTGAAATTACAAGATGCGTAAGGAACTATCTCAGTAGCATTAAAATGAAATTTGGGGGAATGGGTTTGGTTTATTTTAACGAGAGAAACAGAAAATTGGTGGACAGAAGCCGTAAATTGAAACTGAAAACTGCGGCGACCCGCGAGACCGTCTCCCTGGTGACGACATCATGAGACGGCGAAGCAATTCAAACTCCACTAATAAACTCAAAGAAAAAAAAACTGAATAAAAAGCCATTTATTAACCATATAAGATCCATAAAAAGTTGAATTATATAAGAAAATTTTATTAACTGTACGATGTGGCAAAAAAAAGGGAAAATCTGGTACATGACGGGATTATATGTATATAAAAAAAGGGAAAAGATTGAAGATAACATAATATGAAAAAATTTTAACTGTAAAAATTTTATAAAGGATTGAATAATGCAATTAAAAACAAAAAATATGAGGTTAAACAAAAATGGCAGGCTACTGAATTCAGAGGAA
>JAQIWS010001392.1:0-11671 GCA_034696085.1 Stigmatogaster subterranea | reverse complement strand
GTATAACTCTATTCGGAAGGATTCGATAATGCTAAACCAACGAACAATTCGCTTTCTAGATGCGCGACTCTAAACGCCGTCCATCTTCACGCGCGTCTTACCAACGAAAATACCTTTAAGCGAAGATAAATGAAAATAAAAATATTATGAAAATAATTAACGTCGTTGATTCTTAAACGCTCGAAAGATCGCGTCCGTCCTTAGTAGATGGAGGTTGTCACGAGACGCTAGTCATCTCGGGGCATCGAACGAGTCGGAGCAATGGCGGAGTCGAAATACGGGAACGCGCATTAAATGGGAAATTCGTCCGCCGAGCGCGAAATAGACCGCGAAGACGGAGTTGCCCCGGTTCCTAAAATAATTCAACGAGTACTTTAGATGGAAGTTTGTTTTTTTTATTTTTCCTACCGCCAACTAAGCCACGAAACATGTCAATTCTTGGCTATACACGCACAGAAACCTACATGAAAACGATGACAGGACGAAAATAAGACATCACTGCGCTTTAACATCATCTTTTCATCAATGTTTTTGCTTTTGTTTTACTTTACTTATTTTTTTTAGTTTCTTTTTTTTAGTTTCTTTTTTTTTTCTTTTTTTCAATTTTTTCATTTTTATTTTTATTTTTTAGTTTCTTTTTTTTTTTTTTCATTTTTTTTCAATTTTTTTTGGTTGTTATTTATACGGTGGATTTTTGTTTACGATTTTTGTTTTGTTTTGTTTTTTTTAATATTTGGTTTCCTTTTTTCCCCCCTCGATTTTTCTATTAGAAAATTGTACATTAGCGTTAATTTAAAGTGAGATTGCTAACTCATATAGCGAATATCGCAGGAAGACGTCGTTATAAAATGAGCTAAATTGCAAAACATTAGATCCAGATTCGTAGTCAGGTACTAAGAACAAAAACACTCGACGGGGGAAAAAAGACCATCGTGTCGAAGGACGAGAAACAAATCAATTAAACGTTGCAGCTCACTAAAAGGTCATCTTAAAAAAAAGTAATACGGTAAAAGGTACAAATTAAAAAGTACAAATCAAACGGTAAATATAGAATATAATAAAATCGCCGTTCCACAGCGTCGAACGAACAAAACGAACAAAAAGCAAAAGATGTAAATACGAAATATAAAAACGAAGTTGGTAAAAATTAAAAAAAAGCAAACGATACACGTTGCATAACATTGCATAAACATGAATATGGCAGGTAAGAGTACATTTAAAAAATACATTTACAAAGTTATTTTGCATCACAGTAGATCTTTTACATCTAAATATACGTATACAAAGAAATTGGTTCCCTCTGAGGGAGTTTTGGCTACGGAGGAAGTACGTCTTCCTCAAATCACTATCTGACAACGACGACAACTTCCAAAATTAAACAAAAAATTAAGGGAAAAAAGTAAAGAAAAAAAAAATATCAAAAATATAAAATCCAACCGAAATTGTAGAAATTAAAACCGACTCGGCGCCACACGTTTTACACAAATTAACGTTTAACGATAACAAAAATCGATGTTACGGGAAAAAAAAAAAAAAAAAGTAAAAACGTTAAAAAAAAATTATTATAATAATAAAAAGAAAATTTTCAAGAAAATTTCGAGAAAATAATAATAATAAAAAATAATAGTAACACAACCGAAAAAAATTCATTCGTTCTTTCGTTTAACCCCTTCGTCCTCATTGCACCGCGACAATTCGCTCTCTTATTTTGATTGATGCGAGGCGACGAAACTCAGCTCAAAGGCTAGCCAGCCAGCCCGCCAACCAACGCATTCACGCGAGAGTACACACGCACATTCGCTCGCACGGACACACCGACAAACACGCGAGGGATACACACACACACACATATACACACATTTATACGCGACATTCGTACAAAAAATCAAAAACCACCCCCGAGACTCCTCGCTCTCACTCCAAATTTAACTTTTTTCGTCTTCGTTTCCTCTTCATTCGCCTTATTCTTATTCGTCTTCTTGAACTTCGTTCGTCTTCTTCTTCGTCTTCTTCTTCTTCCTCTTCCTCTTCTTCTTCTTCTCCTCCTCTTCACAAGTTGTACAAAATGGTCGAAAGTCACGGACTTCACGAATTCTGCTGATGTTGCTGCTGCTGCTGTTGTTGTTGCTGCGATTGCTGCGGTTGTTGTTGGTGATGATGGTGCTGAGCGTGATGTTGAGACACCAAGTGACTTCCTAGACCCAAAGCGGATGATGCAGGCGCCATGGACACGTGGTTATCGTCGTTCGGTTGAATGCCGTTGTTGGTCGCACCAGAAGAAGCGGCGGCGACGGCAGCGGCTGCTGCTGCCAACAGTGACTCCCGTTCCCTCCGCTCCGCGGCCGCCCGACTCAGGACGTACTGGGCTGCAAACTGGTGCTTCGGATCCATACGCATGTGCTCCATGTGACTCAACAAACCTTCGAAATCAAACCCACCCGACAGACGAGAAAAAGGGAAAGAGAAAGAGAGAGAAAAAAAAGGGCGAAATCGCCAATGAATAAAAAGGGTAATGCGAGCGAAAACGGTCGGAAAACCGTTCGACGTGGTTTTCGATTTCGAGCCGTAGACGATGATAAAACGAAGCGACGACTCACCCGACTCCTGCGTGAAAACACTCTGGCAGACGCTGCACGGCCACATCCGCAGCGGGGATGCCATGTTGGATGTTTCTGGATGACTCGCAATGTGTTTACGAAGTGATCCTTCGTTCACATAGGTTTTACCGCATACTGGACACGGATGATTGGCCATACGACGTTTGCCTAGACGACGAAGAATGGGAAAGACAAAAAAGAAAAAACAAACACTAATCAAATGGAACGGCAACACATTCCGGTTTCGACAGTCCGCCCGCTCCTCCGCGTTTGCTCCAACGAGGTTGGTGAATCGCGACGAGAAAACCCGCTCACTTACCTCGCAGCAGACACCGGTCCACTCATTCATTCATTCGCTCGCTCAATCACCCCACCTCGGCCCGGTCGCGCGACATTCGCCGTCGGAACGAGCGGTTTCCGACGACGGCAGAGTGCGAAATACGCGCTCGTTCGTGGAACGACTCAAGTTTTATCGGGTCGGCATTCGTCCAGTCCAGTCTGTTCCACTCCACTCGATTTCACTCTGCTAGATCGCGCTTTCATTCGCTCGGTCGCTCTTTCTCACTCTCTCGTCAACTACCGTTCTACGGCGCACGGAACGAGAGAGGAGATGGTGTGACTGTAAATTGCGTGTGTATATACATATGTATATATTTGTGTGTGTATATGTGTGTACGTGTACTTGTGTCCTTCGGTAGTGTCACTGTGATAAAAGAAACCCTTTGAGCGAACGCACTGAAAAAGGACAACCAGCATTAAGTTATAAAAAATGGTAAAATCAAAACGCCGACGCGCGACACAATCGAAACAAAACGCGATAATCACCGCACAACGTCGCCGTAAAATAAAAATTGAAACGTATAGTACTAAGAAATAAAGTAAATAATATTACCAATGTAGAAAGCACTCAATTGCGAGGCCGCAAGTGATCGACGTACGATAAAATCATACGCCAAATCTAGATTTTTGTTTTGGTTTTTTGGTTTTTTGGTTCTTATTTTTTCTTTTGCTCTTTCTAACGGGACTCAAATGCGGGTTTCAATCAAAGGGTTCCTCGTCCAGTGTCACGTGGTTTTGTACAGCAGCACAAGGCATCGCTCCACTTAGTCTTTATTTCAAATCAAACCGATCGCACATTTCTGTGCCTCGGTTACAATTAGATCATATACAGCAGAAAAGTCACTGCGATTCTACAAATTCACTTTCCCTCGGTGCCTGGTATACACAGAAAGAGGTTTACATGATAAAAGAATAACTTTGAGTTACAGTAACACGAGTTTAAGAGTAACAAACGTATATAGATCGACCATGCCGCATTTTTATAATTGATGAGGTAGTACACTGTCACTCGACCAAAATTTTAATCATGGAAAAAAAACAAAAAATCAAATCAAAACAAACGGAAAAATAATAATAATTATAATAAAAACAATATTATTAATAAAAAACAATAATAATAATAATAATAATAATAATAATAAAAATAATAATAATGATAAACATAAAACGAGATAAAATAAACAACTGTCCCGTCCCAAACCCACGAAAAAGCCACCCGCGCACACCCACGCGACTCTCACTTTCACCTTTTTACTTTTATTTATTTTCATTTTTTTTTTTTTTAATAATTTTTTTTTTAACCTTATAAATTGAGCATAGCAACACGAGTACCGCCGATCAGCCTACTCTATAGGAACCTTGGATTTATTGCCACACACCCACCAATGCAATTCCACTGCTCACGTAGGGAGAGAAGGGAAGAGAAGAGGGAGAGAGAGTAAGAGTGAGAGTGAGAGTGAGAGTGGAGAGAGGAAGGGGACGAGATACGGAGAAGGAGTGAAAGAAGTGAGTGACGAGTGGATACGGGAGAGTATAAAGGGTTAAACGGGAAAAAGAGAAAGAGAAAGTGAGAGGGAAGGTGGAGGGGGACGGGAGGGGGCACGAAGGAGCAAAAGTAAAGGAAAGGGTCCGGGAGCGGGAGCGGGAGCGGGGAAAAAGGAGGAGGAGGAGTTTTTCAGGCAGGCGAGTGACGTTGTGAATACTTGGTATTCGTCTTCATATTGCACAAATCTACAGCACGCTTCGATGCTGCCAACACTGATATGATGTAAAATGATGCCGAAATAAAAACGACGACGACGATAATAATAAACAAAAACAAACGGACGCGGATGAGATATGATGAATCGTATACTGACAAAAGGAAAAGTTGAGCACGCGTAGTTTCCACGACGACGATAGTTAATAGTAGTAGTAGTAGTAGTGGTAGTAGTAACGGTAATAACTGTACGGTTGTAGAGTATTATAGTATTAGTAGTAGTAGTAGTATTAGTAGTTGTATTAGTAGTAGTAGTAGTAGTAGTAGTAGTAGTAATAGTAGTAGTAGCGGTAAGAGGAAATTTGGCAGTAATTTTCGCATTTACATTTTCTTTCTTTCTTTCTTTCATTCACTCGACCGGTTTGTGTTCGAAGGAAGCAAAGTCAAATTAGTTCGAAGGCGATTGATTGTGATTGATTGATTGAATTGACCGACCGATCGATCGATCGATCGATTAATATTGCGACTCCCCAATGAGTGACCAACATTTGAGTCCCGTAAGCAAAATTTACAAACTACGGTACAAAATTTGAAAAATAAAATTCACCTCAAACAGCGAAAAACGAAAAACGAGAACTAAACAAAAAAATTTTCTTTCATTTTTTTTTTTAGGAAAACAAAAATATATATGTTTGTATAATATATATATATATATATATGTATATATATTATATATAATATATATCTATATAATCGCAGCTTATTAACAACGAGATAACAACACCGAAGAATAAACAGAATGGGGTAAATGTTCGATAGCGAGAGGAGACAAAAAGGAAAAGAAGTTGGGGGCGGAGAAGATTTAAGGGAAGGTGTAGGAAGAAGGAAAGGAAAAGAAAGGAAATGAACACGAGGGCCTTCGATATTTTGAGTGCTTATGTTACGTTCCCGAGTGCGCCCGACACAAAATATAAGAATAAAAAACGATAAATTAAAGAGACAAGTACGACGAACGGTTTTTGTTCCGCCTCGTTCGTCGAAGCCTCCTTTTGATTTAGCGACCCCCGCATCGTCTCCTGAGCAGGGTCGAGAGGAAAGGGGGAATTTCTTGGATGGAAATGACCGCTGTCGTGGTTGCGCGGAAAAGCGGGTTTCGGGAAAGGGGGATGAGGATGAGGATGGGGATGGGAACGGGAAAGGGGAATCGACAGTGGGACGGGGCCTCGCCTGCCTGGCACGTGGGGCGCTCGATTCGTTTATAAGTTTAAGAAGGAGGGTCCCGTCACGTGAGGCGGGGGCGGCAAAGGCAAAGGGCGGGCCGGGGGGGCGAGGAGGGGGTGTGCGCGAGGGTGGGTGTGGGCGCCGCCCCCTCGTTTGTTGGATCTCTTACTTGCAACCCCTGTCGCATTCGGATCCTTGTGAGCGGTGCGCATGTGATCCATGAGTGCTTCGCTCCCGAGAAACATTTTGTGGCACATGGGACACGATTGCGAGTTCTGCCCGCCAATGAGAGCTGCGTGTTGCTACAAAACAATGCTCACCGTCAAAAGAAAAATCGGACCGCGCCAACGATAAAAATATTGGATAAGAGGGTAATTTCAAAGAGTAAAAGAGTAAAAGGGGATTTCGACGGGATCGTCTCCTACCTTGGAAGTATGAGTCCTTAGGCTGCTCTCAGAGGCGAACCCCTTGCCACAAATGGAGCAGTGGAACGGTCGGTTCTTGGATCGCTCCACTTGGCTGTCGTGGTTGCGGAGGTGTTGCTGGAGGTTGGACAACTGGATAAAGGCTCGTCCACACTCGGGAAGGTGGCATTTGTACGGCCGTTCTCCTGCAACAGTGGTACGGACGGCGTTCACATTTTGAGTAGGCACGCTCGTACACGCGTCAATTAACGCGGCCGCTGTCAGATTAAGGAGGCCCGGCTAATACCATTTGGAGTCCGTCTCCTCCATTACTCACGAATCTGTCCATCAAGCGTCGCTGCTCCCGCTCAACCCTTCGTCGGCGACGTGACCGCGCGAGTGCGAGTGCTTTTTCATGTTTCGTCCGAGTCTCCGGGCGCGTTAATAATGCAGTGACGTCAGCGCGAGCGGTTACACTCACGCTCGCTCTGACGTCACACCTGGCGAGGAGCCCCGAAGAGCCCAAAGGGGTGGTATAAGCACTACTACTACCCTCTCCTTCTTTGCTCTATTAAAAATGAATGGCGGCAAGCCACGAGTCTCCCCTCGAGGGCGTGGTGCTCTCGTGCCTGGGAAAGAGAACGCGTGCAAGGTCAAAGTGCACGTGGCGCACGCCAAGGGGTTCATCACGGAAAACTCGACTCGACTCGACTCAACTCGCAAAAGAGGAAAAGCCGGAAAAAGAGAGCGAGAGCGAGAGACACAAACCCACTCGTCATTCGGCACGGTTTTTCGTCGGTGTGCGCGTTCGTTCATTTCCCTCGCCCTTTGCTTCGTTCCTTCGTTATTCGTTTCGCTCGAGAGCAAATTCATTAACCGTTCGTCGTGTGACCAGTTTCAGAAACCAGTTCCACTCGGACGTGGCGGGGTGGTCGCTCGTCGTTCCACCCTCGTCGTTCGACGCTGTCCACTCCCGATGCAGATGGCGCTCTAACGGCTCATTTGCATGCGCTCTCTCTCTCTCTCTCTCTTCTCTCCTCCCTCTTTCAGCATCCCCTCCACCTCCTCTCGCCCCTTTATACCTGACGGGAAAGGGGTTGGCATCCATTACCCTTTGTATGCCTCTCAAGATGAATTCGGCTGGTGGGCCCGCAGAATAACCTTTTGGCGCGCGATAAATCACCGGCACTGCAGTTCCCTCCTTTCTGCCTCCCTCCCCTTCCACACAACAACAACAACAGCGTCTCTTACCCCTCCCCCCTCTTTCTCTCAATCTCTCTTTCTCTTTCTCTTTCTCTCTCTCTCTCTTTCGTGGCACCCTATGCAAATGAGCCCTTTGTTCCCAAGTGGACTGAGCAATTCTCACACCCTATACGACGGCACGGCGAGTGTCCGCCGTACAAACTCCATCTGGCCACTGCCACCGACCATTTTTGTCGTGGACGAGCGACGCGCGTCGAGAGAACCGTCGGCGCACCTTTTCTCTCGCTTTCCTCCTAATGATGCTAATTAATTAAAAGTGATAAAAAATTAATCCGCGAGAATAAAGGATCAGCTGCGTCGACGGCCAATCGACGAACGCCTTACAAGTCCGACGCGTCGACGTCAGCCAATCGGCTCGCACGATTCATCCAGCTCCGAACGCAGTCGACGTGAGTGACGCGCGCCACTGACCGACCGAGCGCGCTTTCCCCATTGAATTAATCACCCCACCTCCTCCCCCGCTCGAGCAGCGGAACCAATGGCGCCAACTGCGCCGACACTCGACTTAAACGGAACAAAAAAAAAATAAAAAAAGGGGGAAAAGCACAGCGAAAAAAAAAATTTTACCCCCCCTCACCCCACCAAAAAAAAAATAAGTAAATAAAAAAAAACACCGCATAAAAAAAAGTACTTATAATATAAAAAATTAAAAAAAAATATAAAGGAAAGGGTGAAAAAAAAAATGGGGATAAAAATGGGCGATAGGATTAATTATTCTTCTTACCAGTATGAAGTCGCGTATGTTGCTGGACATGCGAGAGCTGCTTGAATCTTCTATCACAGTAGGAGCACTTGTAGGGCTTCTCGCCCGTGTGAATTCGAATGTGCTGCACCAACTGATGATTACTCGAAAACGACTTGAGACATTGTTGACATTGATGCGGCTTCAGCTCACCACGATGAACTTCACGCGCATGATGCTGCATCGCCGACTTGTGTAAAAAGATCTATCAAGAAATTGTACGTTCACACAAAAACCCCCGCAGAAAAGAAAGGAAAAAAATCACAACTAAACCTCTCCACAACCCCCCCCTCTTTCTCGTTCGAAACGAGCTCCGATCAATCGACCGAAGATACCGATAAAACGTACACGTGACACAGCCAAAGTGAAACGAACGCGCTAAACGGGCGAGAGATAAAAAACCAGAGGGTCAGAATGTGAAAAAAATTCTAACCCTTTCGTTTCTTTCTCCGACTCAGCCGCCATCTTGCTAGTAAGCGTCGCGCGAGAAAAAACGCGCGTGAAAAACCGATCGACGCCGAATTAATCGACGACCCATCGCACCTGTAGGGAACTTAACGTAGGTCCGGATGAAAATGGACGACCGCCCCCGCAGGGAAGGGACGGTGACTCCACGGAATCCCCATCGGGCCTGGAAAGAACGCGCGGAGACGGACCCACGGCATCCGCGTGCATCGAATACGAAGCACCACCCCCGCTGCCACCACTCGGTTGTCCATTGCTCACCTGAGGCCCACCACCAGCACCACTCTAAAAAAAGCAAAATAAAAATAAATAAAAAAAGACAATAAAAAATATGAAAAAAAAATTATCAAAAAAAAATATTGAAAAAAAAAAAAAACGAGAAAAATACGCGAGGCGATCGACTGCTCCGAGATGGCCGTACAAAAAAAGGACGCGAAGCGCGGACGGAGGAAAGAGCCGAGCGAAACTCGGAGGGCGGAAAGGGAAGGCCACTATAGCGAAGGAGATGTCGAGGACTAGATGGACGATGGTCAACTAAGAAACTCACCTGGTGCGAACCCAGAGGAGCCATCGAGAGCGCAACCCTTTGCGCTCAGCGTCGGCAGCTCATGAAGAACAGCCCCGTATTAAGCATTTACATTTTTTAGATGAAGAGAAAATCAATAATTTTTCCAAAGCAGCGTTGAAGCGTGCGTCGCCTCCCCCAACCAGAGACAGAACCGAGTGCGCGCGCGCAAAAAAAGGGCGCCGCAAGCAGCACGAGACGAATACTCGCCCAGTGGGACAGAGATGGGGTGGGCAAAGGAAAAGGTGGAGACGGAGCTGTTTTTATGATAAACAAAACAAGCCATTAGCACACACAAGAAACGCTCCGACGACCCCCTCGACTCGGCAAAATGGACGAGGCGAGAACGCAGCTGAAAAGGAACTGATCATTTTAACACCGAGGGAGAGAAAGATAAAATAACCCACCCCTTCCAACACGAGAAATCAAATTACCAAAAAAAATTATTATTATTTACCCCGCTCGTAATTAATTGATTTCTAACGGTAAAAACACGCACCTCGACCCAACGCCACTTTTAAACCGGGGGGAAAAAATTCGCGACCACCGCGCGACCAAAATGAGAAACGGACGCGAGTTGGGGGAGAAAAAAGACGACGAGAAGATGAGGAAGACGAGAAAGAGATGAACGCGAGATCCTTACCGACGAGAGTGGACGAACATCGAAGGAGAACATGCACGAACAAACGACCGATACGAAACTGACCACAAACGACAAAAAGTTTTTTAAAAAAAACCACGAAAGAAAGAAAGACAGAAAGAAAAAAATCGCGCGCTCAACACAATTGACAATGACACCGAGTTCTCACCCAAACTACACCTGAGAAATGCGTCCACTGGACCATCAAATTCAAAAGAAGAAGACGAAAAAAAATTGCGTAAACAAAGCCATTGTCAAAAAATAAAACGAACAATTTTTTAAAAACGAATTTCGAGTGAGAGAGGGGAGGAAAAAAAAAGCAAAACAAGAACCGCGCGTTGCCCGAGATTTAAAAAAAAAGGTACAGGGGAAAAAAAAAAGATTCTCTCCTTCTCCTCTCCACCCCCGCGAGGTGAAGCACCTGAGCATCGAGAGCGAGGCCCGAGTCGAAAGCGATGATTGCGGACGACTCGAGTTTTTCTTTCGGTTCGGCGAAATCGGCGTGAGTCAGACGTGGCCTTAAGGCGCACGTTTACTTTGATTTATCGAATGTAATTTCGACGAAGGATTATAATTAACGATGAAGCCACGTCAATAAACTGCGAGGGGACGACAACTGACCGAAGCAAATAAATAAAAAAAATGAGAATCGCCAAATCCGAACTACGAATAAAAATCAAAATCAAGATCAAACGCGGGAGGGAAATGGACGAACGAAGAAGACCGAGAGCGGCACCCGCTAGCTTTTCAACCTCGGTCCCCGGTTCGAGCGGGGCCATTAATTGCTTCAGCTAAGACCAAGGTGTGCGGGGGAGGAGGAGGTGGTAATTTGTGTTTCGCACTAATTCAATTTATTCGACTCGAAGACACTCCACCACATTAAAGCGAAGCTAACCAAATTTCCTCCGCGATAAAACGAAAAACTCACTCCGCCGCTAAAAAACACCCACTGGACACCAATTTACGGCAAAAAAAGACAAAAACACGCTACACTCATCCGCAAAAAAAAAAATACCACCGCGAGCAACGGAGGAAAAAAAAATACCAACCCCGCGCAAAAACTAGATTAGGAAAAAAAAAGAGAGAGAGAGAGAGAGAAAGAAAGAAACCAGGAAGAAACAAAACCACTGGCGTGATATATTTAAAAAGAAAGAAAGAATGAAAGAAAGAAGAAAAGAATTAAGCAAAGGAAGGAGAAAGAGAGAGAGAAAAACAATAAAAAGCGAACGAAATCGACTGAAAAACGAAGACGTCGACGAGGCAACGACGCGTTCGTTTATGACAGAAGCGAGCGACAAGCGCAAACAACAACAACAACAACAACAAAATGGCGGAAAAACGAAACTGAGGTCGGCGATAGATTTTGATTAATGGAGAGATTTATTAAGAATAAAAGGAGGAGGAAAACCACAAGAGCAACAACTCACGCGACTACCATGGCGACCATCTTCAATTCGCTTTTGATGCCTAATCGACGCTGCGGAATAATGCAAAATTTAAAAAAAAAAAAAGGATAAAAATAATAACGACGAGCGAATCACCCTCCCTTTCCCTTCCCGACCCTACCGACGAATAGATACGACGAAACGAAATAAAAAACGGAGGACGAACGAGTAGCCTCGTCCGAACGGAAGAAGGTGGTGCGAAAAGACGAAACGACTTCGACTCGACTCGGTCATTCTAAGCACGCGCACAAAAAAAATTCAAAGGAGATGCCGACCCGCGGTAAGGATCGC
>JAQIWS010001391.1:0-11673 GCA_034696085.1 Stigmatogaster subterranea | reverse complement strand
AAAATTAATTTACTGAAATTTGATATTTCAACATTTTGACCAAATTTTAGCCGGATTTTTGGAGTTCGGATTTTCGGACTTTAACTGTACATAAAAATTTTAAATTTGTATTTTTGTATAACAAAAATTAATTTACTGAAATTTGATATTTCAACATTTTTACGCGATGAAAAATCTCCTTCAAAATAATGATGATGATGCTCAACGTTGCTCATCACTCACGTTTTAAATTTCAATCCTAACATTTAATTTCCAAAATTACATTTTTGTTGACAACATCAACAACTTACTTTAATATATATTTTTTTTTATCACAATTCACTACTTTTTTTTTTTTCCCCATCCCCTAACAAAAAAAAATCTCTAAAGATGCTGGAATGAGCGTCTCTCAGCATCATCACCATCCATCAATTCAATTAAAATTTAACCAAAGGATAATTTGATATTTTTAAAATTAATATTTAACTTCAATTTTATGCTGTAAAAAAAAATATATTTTCTAATTACCTAATTTGAATTAATGCGTCATCAGGAGACGCGGAAAAAAGGAAAGATTATGAATGGTGCGACTAATTCCTTCCTCCGTTTTTCATTCGTGTTAATTATTCCGGGAAGTTAATTATCTGACATCTTTAACGTTCTCTCCCCAACTCCCGTTACAATTTATTTATTTAGTTTATAATAACTTATCAAAAAATATTTGCGTCTATTCATCAACTTCAAGTTTTGAGACGATAAGGATTTTGGGAATTAACTTTTGTGTTTTCTTAGATGAAGGGTACAAATAGTGACGAAGTTTTGTTGGTGGGAAAGGGTGTTTAGGGAAATGAAATTAAGTTTGTTATTTTTTGGAAATTTATTGTTGGTTGTTTTGAAATTTATAGCAAATCGAGGATGGTTTTTTTTTTTTTGGTTGGAAATTATAGGTTTTTTTTTTTTTTAGGATTTTTTTTGTACATTGTAGTTTTTTAAGTGTTGTTGTTGTTTTTTAAAATTAAGTTTTGGGTTTGTGTGAGAGAGAGAAAAGAATGAAATTGAATGAATTTTTTGGTGTTGAGAAATTTATTTCAATTTTCTACAGGAAATTACAACTTGCAATTTCAATTGCAATAAAATTTCTATTTTCATAAAAAAAAAAAGTTGTGATTTTACTTTGAAAATTTAGTTTCTGCACAAAAAATTATTTCCACAAAGTTTGTTCAAAATCTATCCAAAAAATTACAATTTTCTAAAAAAATAATTGCTACTTAAATAAAAAAAATTAATTTTTTGTACCAACAAAAATTCCCATTTCCACTTACAAAAAAAAATTTCAATATTTACGAAAACTTTTACATTTTAGTCAATATAATTTTAATTTTAACTAAATATATTAATCTACGTTAAAATAACCAATTGTCACGTTTTATCATCAAAATTTCTCTCCAACCTATTTCACCACATCCAATCACCTCTTACTTACCTGGAAAAAAAATAAACAAACCAATTTAATTCCAAATCACGTCACTTGAAACAAAAAATTCTATTTCTCAATCTACCAAAACCCACCCCAATTGAGCAAAATCTTTACACCCCAACAAAATCCAACTTATTTTGGCGAAAATTTATTTTAAAATAAAAAACACGACTACATAAAACCAATATAAAATTACTTTTTTATATATATTTTCCTTTCCCTCCAAACGTGAGTTGAATTTCACCCCCCACTTTTCCTTTTATCTCTTCCCTCAATGCATTTTTATCCCCCGTCTTTCAACATTCTTTTCTCTTCTACTTTTACTGATATTTTATTATGATTACTGTATCAGCTTTCAAACTTTATCTTTTTAAAAAGAATGTGTATGTTTTAACCCCCACCCCTCCCCCCCCCCTCCTCCGCCATTTTCCCCCACATTCGACAAAAAAAAAATTTATCTCGTTAATCTAGAATATAAATAATTTTGCTCAATTTTTAGAAATCTCACTTTGTGCATTTTTCTTTAATTTTAAGAAATAATTTTTGTACAATACTCGAAAAAGGCAGAAAAATGTGAGAATAAAATTAAATAAATAATAAATGAGTTGTACGGGACGTTAAAAGTCGTTTAGGACATTTGGCGCGTTCTGGGTTTTTAATCTCGTTCGTTGGAAGGAGTAATTAAAAGGATGTGGTTATCTTCGTTTTATTTGTCCAAGAGGGAAGCACGTTGCGCGTTTTGTGTACAAAATGGAAAAATTGTTTTTGAAAAGGATATTTATTTATTTTTGTGCGTGCGTTTTGGTGAAGCAGATGGAGATGAAGGCAAGAAAAGAAAATGGCGTGGAGTTTTCGTTTTTAATTAGTAATTATTTATATTTAATTTTAGTTTTACGTTTCTGGTTTCTGGTTTTTGGTGAAAAGTAGATTGTTGATTAATTGTTAAGATGTCGTTTTGACATAGAAATTTGATGAAATATGATGGTTTTTTTAATGAAATTTGTTGAAATCTGACGAAATCTGCTGAAATTTGGTGATTTTTTGGTCAAATTTGATGATTTTTTTGATGAAATTTGATGATTTTTTGATGAAATTTGATGATTTCTTGATGAAATTTGATGATTTCTTGATGAAATTTGATGATTTTTTGATGAAATTTGATGATTTTTTGATGAAATTTGATGATTTTTTGATGAAATTTGATGAAATTTTGTAAAATTTTCATCGTTTTAAAGAATCTGGACATGAAAACCGTTATTTAGTTGATAAATTTTGGTCATTCCTCAAAAAAACATTGAAAAATCATAATTATCAACAACAAAAACACGACTACATACTAAACAATCCATTTTCAAATGAAATTGAACACTACACTTCCGAATGAAACAAATCTCTCTACCATTTTCCCCACAAATAAACCCATCATTAAGAAGACAAACCGAACAAAACAAATAACATTTACTACTCTCGATACCAGCAATAAAATATTTTGTAGCCTATGAACCCAGCTTATTTTTACACCACTACTTTCCTCTCACCCCAAAATGACTCATTAACCAAGATTACACGCTCTAACCAACACATCTAATTACATCTCACAAATTCTGCAAAAAAAAAAAATTTTACCCCTTCAAAAAAATCTTTGTATTATATATTTTTTGATGGCTCCTTCTGTTGGTGGATCCAATTATCATGTTAAGATGGAGACTTTTCCTTCATTTTGAGTCACACGGTGTGCAACTAATCTGACTTAATTTTCCCCACTCTTCCCCCTCACTTTTGTGCTTGCATTTATAGGCCTACTTTATTCTTTTTTGGTTGTTTTTTCTTTTTTTCTTCTTTTCGGTATTCATTTGGAATTCTTTTCACGCTATGTTGATGTCGTGAGTGGGTTGACATATGGCTTAAAGTTATAATTTTTCATCATTTTGAAATTTGTCGTGCTGCTTTTTGGCGTGGTGATATTTTGTGATAAGAGTAATACTTTTATTTTTTATTGTTTTGGTTGTTGTGGTGAATTTTGTTAGGTTGGTTGGTTACTGTCGAGTTGATTTCGTTTGGTTTTCAATCGTGCGTGATTTATTTGAAACAATTTGCGGTTAAGTTTGGTGATTTTACATTGTTGTTTACGTTGGTTTTAGTGATTTTTGCATTGCTTTAACATAGTTTTGAGAATTGTGGCATTTATTTGCATTGTTTTTACTTGGTTTTTACTTGTTTTTGATGATTTTCCCATTGTTTTTACTTGATTTTGCTGATTTTCCCATTGTTTTTACTTGATTTTGCTGATTTTCCCATTTTTTTAAGTTGATTTTGCTGATTTTCCCATTGTTGTTACTTGGTTTTGGTGATTTTCCCATTGTTTTTACTTGATTTTGCTGATTTTCCCATTTTTTTAAGTTGATTTTGCTGATTTTCCCATTGTTGTTACTTGGTTTTGGTGATTTTCCCATTGTTTTTACTTGGTTTTGACGATTTTCCCATTGTTTTTACCTTTTTTTGATGATTTTCCCACTGTTTTAAGTTGATTCTGATGATTTTTTCCATTGTTTTTACTTGGTTTTGACGATTTTCCCATTGTTTTTACTTGGTTTTGATGATTTTTTCATTGTTTTTACTTGGTTTTAGTGATTTTTGCATTGCTTTAACATAGTTTTGAGAATTGTGGCATTTATTTGCATTGTTTTTACTTGGTTTTGACGATTTTCCAATTGTTTTTACCTTTTTTTGATGATTTTTCCATTGTTTTAAGTTGATTTTGATGATTTCAGTGGAATTTCTTCATTGTTTTTAATTAATTTACACTATAAAATTTTAAATTTTCCACTAGATTCTCTACAATTTCAATTCCGTCAGTTATTGCAAATACTTTTCTCTTTCCATTTAGTACCTTCATCATTAAATTTCAATCTCGCTTTTAACCCTCCTTTTATAAACTTGTATTTACTAAAACTTTCCACCGAAAGTAAAACAAAAAATTTCAATTCTATCTGATTTTCATTTTTATTTAAACGCCTTTTATTTGCTTCCTACTTTTCCTTTAAGTTTTCATTTACTGGTTACTTATTTATTTTTTTAACGTTTTGTTCTGTTGTTTTCCAACCATTCTTTTCATTACATTTTATTTCCGAATCAACTCACCTTCAGTGACGGCAAAACAAGTTCATTAAACAGAAAGATGGAGGAAGGGGTTAATTAGAATGGAAAATTCTCATTAACGAGGAAAAATCTTTTAAATGATTTTTTATGTGGGGTGCACTGTGTTGTTGATTTTAAAAATAGATTTTTAAGAATAACATTTACTTTTTTTTTTTTTTTTAAGTAAATTTTTTAAAATACTTCGAATTTTATATCGAATACTTCGAATTCTTTTTGAGTTCCTCGAGTTGAATTTTTTAGAATTTTTTTTTTTGTTGAATTTTTAGAATTTTATTAAAGTTTCCTGAAATTTTTCACATTTTTGAATTTTTTTTTAGAATTTCAAAAATTTTCCACATTTTTGAATTTTGAAAATTTTAATATTTTGAGATTTTTCACATTTTTGAATTTTGAAAATTTTAATATTTTGAGTTTTTTAATCTAAAATCTCCAAATTTTCCACACACCAACACTCAAAACCAAATTAATGATACTCTAACCCAACAAATTTCAAAAAATCATCAAATCCAACCGTCCACCATCTTAATTACAACAATTCAAACACTCCAAAATTTTTCAAATCTCTCCACTCCTTCCATCAAAAATCACCACTTCACAACCTTTTCAAATTTTCAACACCCATTCATTCCAACCTGCTTTAACCAAACACAAAACCCTTCTTAACTCACCTTGATAAAATTACCACTCATTAATCAACATGTCGCGCCTTTCCTTGTTTGTTTTGAGGTGTTACAATTGCTTTTGTGGTTTTTAAAGTATTTTTAGTGGCAGTTTCTAATTTCTCACTTGCCCTTTCCTTCCTCTTTTCTCCCTGACTCGCACCAGAACGCGGGAACTCGAGCAATTGGTTGGGTTCAAAGGTTTAAGCAAAAGTTAATTGCGGTGGAATATATTTGCAAGAAGGTATTATTACGCTAGGATTTAAGTTTAAGAATTTAAGTCTTTGAATTGTCATCTTCCATTTTATATTATTTTTATTTAGTTTTGTTTCACTGACGAAAAAATTTCTTATTGCATTTTCATCTTGCATTTTATTGTAATTGTTTGTGACGTTGACAACTAATAAAATTGTCATGTTGGATTCCAGAGGATTGTTTTGAAATGTGTGAAAGTTGGGTTGTCAAGAAAAACAACGCTGTTACAACGATGACTAAAAAAATCAATATTTAACAAATAAAATTCACGAATTAACCAAAAGAACCAAACTATAAAAATAATCTCGTTAAACCAACATCCACGACAAACAGACAGAGTTAATCCGACCTCGCAGCGCTTTTTCCCAATCAGTATAATAGATGCTTAACATTACATAAACAACAAGGTCATCAGGTGATTGAAGATAAAAAGCAGCAAAGCAAAATTAAGTTATTAAATAATTGAAAATTAATTATTAATTCAAACTTTTTCAATTTTTTTGTGTTTTTTTTGTAGAATTTGTTGCCAAAAAATAGAAATCTTTTATTTTTCGACCTTAAATTGTGCCAGAAGGTTGGTGGATGTTGTTGTTCATGGTTCTCATTCTCAGCAATCAGGTGAAAAAGGGCTGACATTTACTGCGTTGGCAAGGATATAGGTGGTGCCTTGATTACAGGTGTTTTGAGGTGAAGACGCTCCGACAGGGCGTGGTTCTCGTGAAATATCCAGATCAGTTTTACCCCTTAGGGGGGAGGAGGAGAATTTTTTTTGGTGTAACCTAACGGGAAAAAAATTTTTCCCACCGTTTATCTTAATTTTTTTTTAACTTGGAGGGTTTTTGTAATTTTTTATTTTTTTTTTTTGAGGTGCGTTTTGGTTCCGGTTTTGCGAAATTGAAGATTGTAGAAAAACTTGTAAATTCTATAAAATGAAACTACGGGTATAAAAAGTTTTTAATTTTAAAATTTCTGCGGAGTAACAGTTTTTATTCAAAATTAGATTGAAAAATTTTGGATTAAAAAATTTGGTGTTAAGAGTAAAAAAGTTGAATTAGTTGAGAAAAATTAAAATTTTCGTGTTACAAAATAATTTTTGTAAAAATTGAAAAATTTTCCGAAATGCTTGCTTTAAAAATTTAAAATTTAAATTTACCTTCAAAAATTCAAACATTTTATCTCCATTAGTTAAAAATCAACTATTTGCATACACTACTTTAAAAAATGTCAATATTCCACTTTTTAAGACCTTTGAGCAAAATTCCCTTTTCTAAGAATTCCTGGTCCTTTTTATTTTTTCAAAACGTGCAGTTTCAAAAAAAAAGCAGAAATGATCCGTTTGGTTATTATTTTTTGGATTTGCACGAGTTGTCTCGTGATAAACGTGTTTAAAACGCAATTCGTTACACTTTCCAGTCCAACGAGTTTTATCATTTTTTGTTGGTTACCTGGTTAATGCACACCTGTTATTCAACCCACGCACTGTGAAAGTATAGAAAACTTGGTCAATGAACTTTTCTTTCGTCTTTTTTTCTTTATTTTTCTCTTCTCATTTTAGACGTTATTTTTCAACATATTTTTGTTTTTCAGATTTATTTTTCAGTCTCCCCATATTGATTGTTTTTGTACAATTTTCCATCGTGCAATATTAATTTTCATTTTCGTCTTGTTTTTCAACAAAATTTTTATTTTTTGTTCTTTTCCACATTTTATTTAATTTTTCACTTTTTTCCCTCATCCATTTTACCCAAATTTTTTGTTTTTCAACCATTTCATCCAAATTTTCCATTTCTCTAACATTTCAACAAAATTTTCCATTTTTCAACCATTTCAATTATTTTACCAAAATTTTCCATTTTTCAACCATTTCAACCATTTTACCAAAATTTTCCATTTTTCCAACATTTTACCAAAATTTTCCATTTTTTTCAACCATTTCACCCAAATTTTCCAATTCTCCAACATTTCACAAAAATTTTTCATTTTTCAACTATTTCAACCATTTCAAGTAAATTTTCCATTTTTCAACTATTTCAACCATTTCAAGTAAATTTTCCATTTTTCCAACCACTTCGCATTTTTCTCTTTTTCCAACAATTTTTTGATCCATTTTTTCCATTTTTCCTTTCCATCTCAAATTTTCTTTTCATTTTTCACCATTTTCCAATATCACTTTTCCACCTCAATTTCAATTTTAATTTTCACATTTTATTCCTTTTTCACCTCAACAATCCACATCCATTATTCCACTTCCATTTATTTCCACTCAATTCCATTCTTTCCAAACACCAAACCTCAACAAAAACCAAACTCTGATGCCAATTTTCATTTATCACCATTATTGTCAAAAATCAAACTTTTTCCCATTTTCCAATATCCTCTCGCACCAAAAAACAAAACTTTGTTTTATATTTTTTCACAGCAATACCTTTTTTTTTCTTTTATTATTTTTCATTCTCTTCATGTCGCAATTCAATAGTTTTTGGTAACGAGCATCTTTCTTGTTCCTCTTTTCTTTTTCCCACTTTTCTCTCTTGGTTGCCATTTGTTTCTATATCTACTTCACAGAAACGCCAACGTCTCTCTCTCTCTTTTTCTCTCAAGGGAGAGGCGAAGGAGGAAAAAGAGACATTCCTTTTTCTCCCTGTTTGGATGTCCGATAAGGAACTGAAGGAATGGCGGGAAAGAAAAAAAGGAATGTTGGAGTATGTATATTGTACAAGTGGCAAAAGTTGAAGAAATTTGATGTTTGGGTTAAACCGCGTGATTTTAATTAGAATCTTTGAATATTTTGTTAAAATTGTGAATTTTTCTGTGGTTTAGTAAAAAAATTGCTAATTGAACATGTGTAAAAATTTAACAGTTTACACGCTTGGTCAATTTGCACATTAATTCACTTGAAAAACTTGTGAATTTTGAATGTGGTCAAAGATTCTAAATATTGAATAATTGCTAAAAATTCGTCAATTTATAAATAATTTTGGACAATTTTGAGCATCATTTTGAATATTTTTGGCATTTTGGGGTCATTTTGGACTATTTTGGGGTCATTTTGGACTATTTTGGGGTCATTTTGGACTATTTTGGGAAATTTTGAACAATTTTGGACTATTTTGGGAAATTTTGAACAATTTTATGTATCTTGAATATTTTGGGCAGTTTTGGACAATTTTGAGCATTTTGAGCATTTTGAGCATTTTGGGCATTTTGAATATTGGGGTCATTTTGGACTACTTTGGGGTCATTTTGGACTATTTTGGGGTCATTTTGGACTATTTTGGGAAATTTTGAACTATTTTGGACTATTTTGGGAAATTTTGAACAATTTTCAACCTTGTAATTGAAATTAAATATCCAACTCTGCACTCCCAACTCAAAATCAATTAACAACAACTGCAAACAATTCTCTTTTTAAAAAAATTTCTCAATGTTTCCTTCAACGATTAACCATCACGTCTTTTCCTATTTACCACTCAATTCTCCAAAAAAAAAAAAAAAAAAATTAAAAAAAAAAAATCTTAGTAACAAATCTCTTAATATTTTTTCCTCTTTCTTTTAACGAGCGGGAAAAAGATCGTTTTATCGAATCGCCGTTGAGGACAAATTTAAGTTGGGCATTGCGAACTATAGGAAATGAGATCTCTTGCAAATTGGCTATAAAAGTCGGTAAAGATTTTGATTGACAGAGGAGTTAGCTGCAATTCAATCACGGAGGAGGAACGCAGGTTTGCCGATTGATTAGAAATCGTAGCGTCCTCTACCGTCTCCGTTTTTCTCTTTTTAGTCGCGTTCCACCTTTTTTTTTGGGTGATAATGAAAAGAAATAAACGCCAGTGCCAAGAACGCCAAGTGCTAACCAGGTATTAAGCGGAGAACAATCTGAAAGAGAAAAGTTTTTTGAAGACGGGGTGGGGGAGGGAATAAAGGTGGTAAGGATGGAGGGTGGCCAATCAAGTTGGATCTCGTGTGAGAGGAATAGTAATGGTGCGGAAAAAAAAGAGGTATCGCGAAACCAACTCCGACGAACGTTCGGCGTTCTCGATATTTTCAAGGAAAGATATCGAGATGGATTTTTTATGTTTTTGTTCTTTATTCTTCGGTGGAGCTTTTATTTTATTTATTTATTTTTTTTCTTTTCCCACAAGATATTTAATTTTTGAGTAAAATTTTGAGTAAAATTTTTGAGTAAAATTTTTGAGTAAAATTTTTGAGTAAAATTTTTGAGTTAAATTTTTGAGTAAAATTTTTGAGTAAAATTTTTGAGTAAAATTTTTGAGTAAAATTTTTGAGTAAAATAATTTTAGTGAATGAAATATGCAATTTTTAGAGAGATAAAAAATCCGAAGAAAATTTTGTAATTTTACAGTCGATTATGCATTACTAAAAAAAAAAAGTTATACAATAACAATCTGATATTAGCAAAAACTTGAACTAATCTTCCACGTTTCGCTCCAATTTAAGCACATTCATTACCAACCTAAAATGAGGCACGTAATTTCACGAACACCAAAAAATTATTTTTGTGAATGAATAATCATTTCTTCAAAAAATATCCTTAATAGACTAAAAAAATTTAATCTCACAACATCTGACGAAATAACACCAAAAAAACCATTAGCTGGGTTGAAAATTTTTTTCCTTTGTTCTAAACTTGAAATTGGTCGATGGTGACTTGTGAAATTTTTTTTTTTTTTTCCTTTTTATTGTAATCTTTTAGTTGATCTCTTATTTTTTTTTTCAACCAATGTTCTCTTTAATGGGTGTGGCTTCTTTTCTTCAACCAGGTAAAAAGTTTATCTATAGTGGTGGAAAAATTACAAGCAAATTAGTATAACGAGTTAATGTGTTTAATGGAATTTTATTTTTAATTTGTGTATGAAAAACATTTACTAAAAGTTTTCCTTTTTAATCTTTACGTGTTGTAAATTTATAATTTTGTAAACACGAATTTGTATTTGTATAAAAACCAAAAAAAAAAATTGGTATGTGAAGTGAATTGAGAAGTTATCAAATTGTTGTCTGAAGATAATCAGAGAAAAGAGGAGGGGTCTGTGAGCTTGGTGGTCCCAGGAAAATTCACATAAAAATTAATTGGTGTAATTAGTAAGGGCGGAATGTAATCAGCTGGCATCTGAAATGAGTTGGGATTTTTGTTTCTCTTCGTATCAAGTCGACTGAGCAACGATTTTTATTTTTAATTTTTTAATTTTTAGATTTTTTGATTTTTTTTAATTTTGAAATTAACATTTTTTTCACCAATTATCTTTTTTTTCAAAATGGAATTATGATGTTTAGAAATTTTTGTGATTGAATAATACGTGATTGGGTTTAAATTTTTAATGTGAGTTGATGGTGAATTCCGTTGAGAATTTTGATTATACTTTAAAATTAGAGGTTAATTGGAATAAATCAATCGGGGTGATGACTAATTGATTTTTTAATTTTTAGTTTTTAATTTTTAATGTTTTAATTTAATTTGTACTTTGTTTGTGGGTTTTTTTTGGGGGGTAATGATGTGTGAGTAAATATGTTTAAATTTTATGGTCCTTTGGTTTTTACAGTATGCAATTGATGTTATCTTGGTTTTTATTGAATTAATTTAATTTTTATTCATATTTTATTCAACCGAAGTTTTTATATTTATTTGTCTCACGTCTTGGTAATTGTAAATTTAATTTAGTTGGGTTGAAAAATTAATTCATATTTGAGTTGTAACATTGTGACACTAATTTTGTTGACTGAAATTGAGCAAGAATTTTTTGTCTCATGTTAGATTTCAATTTTCGTTAATTTTTCACAGTTGATTTTTGTTTTACCGTCGATTTTTCAACTGTCTTTTACTTCGTGAGTGTTGCGTTCCTAATTTTCATTATTATTTTCCATTTTTCAAAGCTGGATTTCCATTTTTCATTGTTAGATTTTTATTTTTCATTGTTGCATTTCTATTTTTCATTGTTGGATTTCCATTTGTCATTGTTAGATTTTTATTTTTCATTGTTGGATTTCCATTTTTCATTGTTGAATTTCCATTTTTCATTGTTGAATTTCCATTTTTCATTGTTGGATTTCCATTTTTCATTGTTGGATTTCCATTTTTCATTGTTGAATTTCCATTTTTCATTGTTGAATTTCCATTTTTCATTGTTG
>JAQIWS010001390.1:0-11691 GCA_034696085.1 Stigmatogaster subterranea | reverse complement strand
TGTACGGGTAGTTCATAGATACTAAATAACACTGTCAATACTAAATCGAACAAGAGTTTTCACGTTGTTTAGATTCAAATTACCGTAAATTTCTTCGACTAACGACAAAGTGAAAAAAGTACGAAAAAACTCTTGCTTTTTCATCATCAATTAATTTAAATTGCGAGAAATACAGGTACTTGTTTTAATACACAAAGAACTTGCATATCGATGTAATAAAGACAGTTTGATCACGTTAATTAACAAGTGGAACGTGGCTTTCAAATAAAATTGAGAATTTTAGAGTCTGAGTTTCTTACAATCTCAATTCTATCCGTTTAAACACCCGAATATACAGTAAGCGAGATTCAGAATTATTCACACCATACCGTACGATATTCTGTAATCTGTATCAAAAATATTTCAATTGCAATAAATTTGTTAAGTCAGTAAAACGTTGTTTTTTTACCGTTCACGGTTTTGTAAAAGTATACACATGAATTACACACAATAGCAGGATTCTAGAATTAATTAACATCGTCAGTAAATATCTCAATTAACAGTCATAGTCGTAGTTATGAAAGATAATTGTAATAATCTATTACCCTAACACTGTATTTCTAGTGTGTTCGCGACACCATCGCAAAAACAAAGAATTTTCAAGGATTTAATTAATGACACTCGTAAACTTAATGCATCTCGACGAAGAAACCACTATAACAGTCATGTATTGGAATTGACAATAATTCAAATGTTGCCCATCGTTGTCAAGACGAATACCGTAACTGCGATAGTCAACCTAATCTAGCTAAGTTAAGGACAAGTTCACGAATCAATAAAAGTTGACCTGATACACCAGATCATTCATGAAATAACGCCAACATTATTTTATGAAATGACTTGGTGGAAATATGTCACTGCAAATTTGTTCTGAGATTCCATTGTAATAAGATGACAAAATGAAACGCAACTGTTCTTATTGAAATTTCCGCGTATTACTAACTAACTTCTTCGAACGGATTGTTGGAGGATCCAAACTCAGGTTCAATAGACACGGTTTCTTTTCCATGTGAAAATTAAATATTGTAAACGAATAGCGTAACAACCGTAACCAATCTCAGTAAGAAATTAACGTGGGTCGTTCACACGAAGCAATAAAAGTTGACACCACAAATCAGACCATTCCCGAAATAATGCCAACATTATATTAAGAAATGACTAGTTGGAAATGTCACTGCATTGCTTCTCAACATTTCCACCAAATTGTCAACTACATATATTTATTTCCAAACCTCAATGCAAATTTAACCCTGGATCGCAACACTAGTTTTAAATGTTTAAAAAATATAATTTTAAACTATTACCACATTTAAAAATAATTATCGATGTGTAAAAACATGATCGTCACACGCATTACCAACTGCATTACCAAGATTACAGATTAAACATTTGAGTTGGATTGACGTAAAAACTTCTCCACTCAATGTTACTCAAAATTAAAATCACGCGTTTATTTTCGTGTATATCACAACATGTTACCCGATTAGAACTCAATAGCTTAACATCAAACTCCAAAATATTACCGGTAATGTTGAGAATTAAGGATAACAATTACAAAAATATGGTAATTTAATCAAATGAGCTACGAGTAATGAGATTTTATCGTCGCCCAAACAACTAGATCGTCAGGCGATAAAAACTCAAATAAATTATTACTAATGAGTGTAATGACTATTAACGTGTGATTTTACAACACTGGAAATTATTTCTTAATGCTCAAATAAAAATTAAATCCGAGTAAGCCAAATACAAAAATGGATGTTTGGGGAAGATCAAATTTCGGGTCTATAAAAATATAGCATAATTGTACAAAATTTTCGTTTTTTTGTGGAAAGTAAATAAATATATACCGCAGTAAATAACCAATAAACCACTAAATTTTCCTACTATGTAAAAGTAACCAAAAATAAGTAAAATAAAAAATTTTATAATATGGAGTAGATTATATATAAAAATTAGTCAAGTGACTTCTGTAGAAAACAACGAGAAGTTCAGAAACCGAGGCAGGTAGATTTCAAATGCAAAAAAAAAAATGTTGTAGTTGCCGTCGTTATAAAGAATATCTAACAATCTTTTCCCCTTATGTTAATCTACACGTACAACACGATTTGTAGATTAACAATGAGAATTTTGGAGACTAAAGAGTTTCCTACAATCTCAACTCTACCAGTTTAAACACTCGACTGAACAGCAAGAAGCGAGATTCAGAATTATTTACACCATGCCGTAAAATATCACAGAAATTTAACATGTAACATATTTCAATTGCAATAAATTTTTTCAGTTAGTGGAAAATTAAAACGTTTATCGGACTCTAGACACGGGTTTATAAAATCACTCCTGAAGTAACATCACTCTACGAAATGACTTGATGGAAATGTCACTGCATTATTTCTCAAAAAATTTCCACCAAATTACCAACTACAGACAATTGTTCCAAAATTCAATGGTAATTTAACCCGGCCTCACAACACGTATTTTAAGAGTTAAAAAATAATATTTCATATTTTATCACGGTACAAAAATAATACATAATACTAAATCAACATCAATACATTTTACAATTGTTTTTTTTTTAATTCTTATTGTTCATTCACTTCCTCATGTGCAAGAAACGTGCCGACGGGATAAACAAAATGTAATACTTAGGAGTAAGTTAGGACTTCAAGCTAATTAAATTCTTTTAATAGCAATAAATATCTCAATAAAATTTTCACCGAATTGTAAACTACGGATATTTATTCCTAAAGCTTAAAGCAAATTTCACCCAGCCTCACAACACGAATTTTATAAGTGAAAAAAAAAACATTTCGTATTTTATCATAGTCCAAAAGTACGGAGTAATAAATATTTAAATAACAATATTAAATTATTATCACACTAAACGGTAATTGCAGAAATTTTGTTGTCATTAAGTAACCTTCCTCGAGAACTGAAAAAAAAAACCAGTAAAATAAATATTAGGACATTTTACAATAATTTATTTTTAAATTCACTTTGTGCATTCATTTTTTCAATAACTATTACAATAATTGAACGCTAGACGGCAGAGGATATTTTGAGACGGAATACGTAAAATCATGGTAAAATGTAGTAATAGTTTAGGACTTCAAGCTACTTAAATTATTCTATATTACAATTACAATTCAAGTCACAGTTTTCATAACAGGTCAATTGTGGATACCGTAACTTTACTACTCTGTACAATACACAAATTACCCAGCACAATACTTGAAAATTATTCCTCATCAACCATACATTGAAATAAATTTGAAAACACGCAATAACAAAAAATGCAATAAAACCTGGGGAAAATGACTCCTTAAACAAATTTAGTGCAAAAAATCACAGCAACTCCTGCGCCTTCCGTTCAGGATGATGTCGACCACCGGAAAAAGCATGCGCGTCGGTTACGTTAACAACAGGACTTAAAATAGAAAATTGGCACAGCAAATTCGCTAATTAATCACAACACCTAAAAAAAATGTTCCAGGTCACGGCAAATAAATAAAATATTTAAACTATTTAAATACAGTATTTTAAATTTACTCGATACAAATAACGTTTACTTCCTAAATAACAACGGATGTGCACTTGTATTCACTACTTTTTCGCACAAATTGGTACGGAGTATTTTTTTCAAGAGATTGAAATTAAATTAGATTCCGAGTAGTAAACACTATCAAATTCTCTTCTACACTTACAAAATAGGTATTTACCATTGGTACTAGGGGTATGTAGAAAGGGATGTAAACGATAGTCCACCTTATTTATAGTCCGCCTGACTTTGCCCGCCTACTTTTTAACATTTGTCCGCCCGATTTATATTGCTTGAATACCCAAACCTAACCTAACCTAACAATAAACTAACTTAACTATGCAAAAATCAGGTGGATCCAGTTAGAAATTTGGGTATTCAAACAATATAAATCGGGCGGACAAAGTTAAAAATCGGGCGGACAAAGTTAGGCGGACTAAAATCAGGTACATACAATATAAAATATACACATGCAGTATTATACAAGAATTGGCGAAAATTCATGTGCAAAACTTCAAATCTGGGGTTGTGCATGAAATAAAAATAGGTAAAATTGTAGCAACATTTGTCGTAATTTATTAGAGTGAAGGCTTTAATAATAACAGAAGTAAATGAACATTTACTTCTGATAATACGTGGCAAGGACGTACGGATTATTGTGTAATACTTTAGTACATGTTAAACATTTGACTTAGATACAAATATTAAAACTCATTCACGAAAGTTTTATAAAAAAGCAAATATAGATTGTTTGTACACGTAAGTCAAGAAAACCGCCTACTGTTTTCACAAATATAGCCATTGGTATGCTGAAGGCATTCACCAGCAGTTCCAATTGCAAATAAAAAGGTCGAGATTTGTTAGAGAAAATGTGACAAAATCTTTCATTTTATTCTTTTCAACTGGAGTAAAGAAATTAAATCAAAAAACAAACAATGACAACAGCTCAAAATTTTTTTACTCAGGTTTTGTACATCACCTTATACTTTTCAAGAAAATTTAACGAATTCACGAAATAAAGAACAACGTTTGTCGAAAAAATATATAATGTAATACACGTCCACACCTTAAATACTTGGTGTGTAAATAGCAGTTGCTAACGTCAATGGTTTAGAACGATATGGACAAAACATCACGAGTAAATTGACGTTGTTAAAAAAAGGTTAAAAAAGGTTTTCTCTCAACACTTAGTTTATCGCTTTGAATTGTCTAATTTTAAATTCTTACATAATTATCAGTACTAAGTTAACTACAATATTTTTTTCATAATCTCTAACAGGAAAATTAGTTCTTACTAGATTTTCTATCTTTTTATTTTGTGTAAACAACATCAACTCTACGTATAACATTTTTCACAACGTCAAAAAGGCTTTGTTGCAAACTACAAACGGGATTTAATACGGAAACAATTAAAATTATGATTTGAATGGAAAATGTTGCAATTAAGCTAGAAATGTGAGCAGAAGAATTACTGTTTATTAAAATTAAATAACAAATTTTCACATTTGATTCGGTGCCTATAAGAGAAAATGCACAGTTTTATTCATTAAACTAAGTTTTTAAATTTATTTTGAAATGTAGTTGCCAGTCGAACAACCGCCTTACCGGAGCTAAAATCAAAATGCAAAATTTATGATTACCGTGCAATTAAATTCGCTAACACCCAAAGTATAAAATCAATTTCTACTACTGTATAATACTTACAAAATAACAAATCGTGTACATTACGATACAGATATAAATTATCAAATTGAAATGAACAGAAAATTAAACTTAGTCGATAAAAAATTTGCAAATTTTTTGAAATTAATAACTTTTCGCCGCTGTTGCAATTGCTCCAGACAATCCTTCACAACTAAAATTAACTAATAATTACTACAGTCCACACATGAATCAGATGTGAGTTACCTGCAAATGCCACACATTCTATGGGCTTAAGTAAAAGTGTTATTGCCACATTTGCCCAGTTGACCGCTAGGGGGGTAGAATTACAGGTTACAAAATATTCCAAAGTAACCATAAATGTTTGAATAAAAGGTGCATAATTCTTAGAAATTGTACTATAAAAGTAAAAATGGCTACTACTACTACTAATTTTCTGGAATCGCTAAAATTGTCGGTAAAATTTGGGGGTACAGTAGTAAGTGCCATTGTATCCCCCTTTAGGTAAATTGCTGTAACTCTGTAAATCATCACCACCTGCAGGTGACCTACTTTAACAGTGACAGGAACGCCCAACCTCAAACGACATTCGAAATAAACTAAAAAATTTTCAGATTTTTAAAAAAAAATTTGTATTTAGTTAAGTCAGATGTGACAATTGTCACCGTTGTTGGTAGTTGATGGGTTAATAGAAAACAAAATTAGTCAAATGATATGAAAACATGTTCCATTTAATATTGATATGGTATTACTGTATAAGTCAAATTGACGGCTGATGAAACCGTGGGTGTTTGGTTATTCAACAAATTAACATTGTGGTAAGTGCAAGTTACGTCGCAATGATAAGAAAAACAACGTAAGCAATAAATTTATCCCAACAACTATTGTTGATCTACCATTCTTCACATTACCAAACATACAAAAAATGAACATCCGTGACAATTATTATGGTATAAAAACCCACAGCAATTGCCAACGATGCCCATTCAGGAAGGGATCGACAATTGGATTGACGCTACGCGTCACTTTTTCTCACACTACTCACGAAAAAAATGAACGTTCACGTGACACAAGATCCACGTCTCCGCAAAATCGGAATAAAGAAAAATAGTTTTTCCATTGCGGAGCAATAAACCTTAACGCCGCCATTAATTTTTTCCTCAGAAATTAGTATTCAAAACCAATAAAAAAATTCAAATCCAAAATTTGTACAGCTAGAGAGCCTCGCTTAGTGCGGTTAATTACCACAAACATTCCCGACATCGATATTACACCTATTGACAATCGTCAAAAGGTATAACTTAATTTGCAATGGAAATATACATTTAAATCTTTCCATTTCCATTTGCACCGATAGAATGAGCAAACATTCGACATTGCACCGCTGAGTACATCAACACATTGCAGAACGTTACTACACAATTCAGAGGACTATACAAAACTATACGACTGAAATGCAAATAACACCACTCCTTCAATTAACAAGCTACAACCATATTAGACATTCTCATTGAAACAAATTACAACATATTTTTACTGACTATTAGAACGCCTAAAGTATGTCAGCAATGATCACCTAGACAGGAAAAATTTTCAGTTGACAAAAATCCACAGCTAAATCACCAGTAATTGAAATGTAACATGAATTCGTGGTGAGAAATAAATGGGGATTTAAAATCTTGGAATTTCTTAAGGATATAAGGTTACTGTATCTGTTCCAAGTGTTAGTCCGAGAGAGAGACTAACGGGAGTTTAACATCGCCCAAACATCGGGCGACACGAAAACAGAAGGGTAAAAAAAAAACAACTTTTATACGTAAAAAATGGTAAGCACCAATAAGCTCAAAAACTCGCACGGATGACGATTGTTGTTACAAAAAGTACTCCGTAATAAACTAGACATGGAAGAAACTGTCATTCAAAACAGTAAAATTGCTGCAATGATTTCACCCCTTTCACTCACAACGTTAACGCAATGATCACGAAAGCTTTTTGAATAGCGCAACTCTATTTGATCAGGTCACTATTCTAAACGTTTCTTGACAAAGATTCAAATAGTAACAGAAGCAAATTATAATAAATTTACATCTGGTAGCAAGCGTAAATGAATAATTTGAACCACTGCCAAAATTTAAAAAAATTTGGACGTTTGGGGAATACTTTTAAGCGCAAAAGAACGAATTTTAACCCGGCATTGGAAAATTAAAATATTCTGCTTACCGGGAGTTGTGTGTGGTTATATAACTACCGATTCCAACGGTTTCAAATTCATCCGTATTTGCGTTATAAATTTCAATTATTCGTTTCATGAAATTAAAAAATAAATTTAGTAATATGTACATACAAGAAAAATTAATGTATAGTTTACCTCACAAATTTGCACCAAATTAGCAATTGCAATTACACGGTTCTAAATTTTGGCGCAAATTTAAATGACTACACAACTAAATCGAAAAAAATGTAAAATTAGTCATAAAGCGTGCCCAACACCAGAAATTACCTGTACGGTGTTAATAGACGAGATAAATTAGACGAAGATAAACGTACTTTGCTATTCCGATGTACTCCGTATTTCTTATTTCAGAACTGGTGAGAAAACTGGTTACAGCAGTTATGTGAACAAAATTTCAAATCTAAACAAGGATAACACACATTATCGATTTATCTTAACACATGTCCTGTTTCCTGTACAGTTCTATCAATAGCGGATCATTTATTGTGTATACTGTACCAGTAATGCAAAGTAAATTAATCTTAGTACGGTAATTTAAACAATTTTTTTATCTGTTGAAGTGGCACTTTAAAAATATCACTTTAACAGTATCAGTTAAAAAAAAAACTAATCTAGAATAAATTATTGGCGGAGGGTAGAGATTAATTCAAGTGACATCCAAAATTTTGATAACTGACAACGACTGACGTAACAAATTTACTGCTAGAAAATAATTCTCTTGCGAGTAAATCATTTCATTCTGGAGAAAATGTAACCCTCGCAAATTCACGATGACAAACAATAATTAAATATCAATTTTTGAATAATCAATATCGTTAAACACAAATTTGCAAAACCTTTTAGCGTCAATTTGTGTAATCAATGACAAAATGCGCATACAAATCGCGTGGTAATAAAATTATACAAACTTTCACAATCTTGAAATTTCTTAAGAATGTAGCAAAACATAATTTCTCGAAACTCAATTTTAATTACCGTACTTGCAGGGCTCACAATTAATTACAGCGAATGAAAAACATCGTACTTAACGGATAATCATAATAACGCAAGCCCTTAAAACTTTGCATTTATATTGTGTTCAAGACATCAATGCAAAAATAAAGAATTTTTCAGTGGAATGAAATTGAGTAATAAAATTCGAAACCATATTATCAGTACAGTACTGAATGTTGTACTAGAATTAATGATAGAATATCGTAACTCCCGTAATCCATCTAAATTAAGGAAAAGCTTGCGTGGATTTTCACGTATTTCAATAAAGGAAGGAAGGAAAGTACTGAGTATGTAGAAATTGCGAAGAAAACAATCTTGTTTTGGAGAAAACCAACGACGACAAACAACAAAATTTCAATTTTTGATAAACCAATATCGTTAAACACATATTACTCGTGTAAAGTAGTAGGTTTTATCGTCAAGTGGTGTAATCAAAGACAAAAATGTGCGTATCTATCGCGTGACAACAAAGTTGTACAAAATTTCAATAAGTAATTGCAAATAATATTTTCGTTGTACAATTCGCACGGTAATAGATACTCAATAACTGAATGGCAAAACTAGCCAAACATTAAACTAAACAAAACTCAAGCAGAGAAATAAACAGCTACAAATTTGCCAAACGAGAAATACAATAATGAGCTGCCCAAAAAACGTACAAATTATTACTCAACACTGCAACATGAGATTTTGAGGTGTTGTAAGTGATTTCTAAATCCTAAAATATAAAAAAAAATATACAAATTTCGCTTTGGACAGATGTTTGTGGGAACAAAATTTCGGTACAATAAAAATACAATAAATAAAGTTCCCGTTTCCACGTGGAAAATAAACAAATACAGTATAGTAAATGAACTAATAAACCTCAGTAACACTCTACAATCTAAATTGCACCGTCGCTTACGTCAGTGAATTGTAAAAAGGAATCAAAAATTAAATATCTAACCAACTACCCAGTTAACCCCGCACTCTTTAATGAACATGGTATATTTGTATGACATTTAAAACTTATACAATTTGTAATACTGGTTGTGTATATATATAACAAGTATTACAATTGTATATATTTACAAATGTTTGCAACAGTTTTAAATTTTAGTCAAAACTTTTCATCTCACTTGATTACTCACATTCTGTCAAGTAATAGTTGAACCCACACACCACACATGGGATCAGTAATTAAACAATTTAGAACAAATTATTCGGAAAAACCAGTACGATTATAGCACGGAGTTATAATTAAGTTAAAATTATTCTTAAAACCCATTTATGCTGTTTATCCTGCAAAAATTCTCGACACTCTCTACTTAACAACAATTGCATTTACTTGGTCCTATAAATACTGCGGTACTTTTGAACCTCGAACAAGAGCAATTAAATAACGCAAACACACAACAAATACTGTATGCAACACCGATGACGACATTTGGTAAGTAATTTTTGCAAATAAAATGCAAACTTTTGTCAAAGCTAATTGCATAATTTGATCTTAACAACTGTAAACCGCAATAATATCTATCATCGCCTAGTACGCAAAGCAAACAATTTTACAAAAAACAGTTGTAAGAAATAACGTACACAAAAACAAAATATAATAATAATTAATTTACACAGTTAAATTCGAATGCGACAGCGACATTTGCTCGCATCTAAACACGCAATAAGGCAAGACATTACACGGAGTAGTTTTCATTATAGTAAAATATCGATATAAAATATTCTTGTAAACCTTTTGTACCAAAATAAAACGAGTTAAATTGCATGCTGCATTTACACAATACCACAAAGCAAATTTTCAAGAGTTAAAATGCTTCCGTAATATGATTTACAGAAAGAAGCGAGATTCAGAATTATTTGCAACATACTCGTAAAATATCACAGAAATTTATGAATAAATATTGCAGTTACAATAATTTTTTCGGTTAGTGAAAAATTACGCAAAAAAAGATACAATTTTGGTTGTAATTATAAATGTAAATCTCAGTTTTAAGAAATAATTTTCAGTGTTTTTAGAAATGATTTAAAGTAGCCGAATAAGTTGCCACTTTAACCAAATTTCGGCACAATAAAATACACAACTTAACGTTTTCGTTTTCACTACATTAAAGCTAGGTTCACACATGACATAACATAAAGAAATATGAACATAGCACAAGCGACGCAAGCACAAGCTTTGTTCACACTTGTTTTGACTTACGTAACGCGAAGCCGATCACAACACAGCTTCGGTAGCGATCGAATCGGGAAAATTTTGGGAACATTTAGCCTGATCACCGAAATTTTTAATAAATCTAAGCTAAATTAATAAAATATTAACATAATTTGGGTTAAAACATCTAAAATTCTATCGCTATCGACTGGGTTTTCGCTTCGGCCTCCATGTTGAAAAAAATCGTCAAAATCGGTCGCCATGTTTGAAACCCGCTAGTCACGTGGTGCAAAGCTCTGCTTCGTGATTGGCTGAGCATAAGTCGAAGCTTGTGTTATGTTCTTACGCGCTCATCTTTATGTCTTTATGTTATGTTATTATTTCGTTGCGTTTTGACATAACGCGGTGCTTTGTGGGATTGATTTCTTATGTTAATGTCATGTGTGAACACAAGTGTGAACCTAGCTTTAAAGCTTTTACAACATAAAATATTACTTATATTCATAAAAATATTTACAATTTTATATCGACAATGCAAATGCTTGCCACGTCTTCTATGATGTCCTTCATTCTATTTTAATTAAGACTAAATCTGATACCGTTGTCACAATTAAAAATTACTGATAATGTACATCACAATCAAAATACGGATAAAAATATTCGAACGTCGAATAAAAGTTTCCTCGCCATCTTGAAATACTTACCCTTAGTCGCTGCTGCCGTCGTTTCCGAGAAATCGCCCATTAATTGATTCACAGTCGAGTACAACGTTGCACTACGTAGATTAGATTATATTAACATGATTAATTCAATCCGAATACAGCTTGAATCAGAATTCAGCGCAAAAATAGTCCTCACCCATCCCATCCCATCCAACCGCCATTCATTACTGCGTCGACTGATTCGAATCTGCTAACTTCACTGAATGTTCAGTGGTTTTTTAAGACTTAGTTTTTTTGCACTGTAGGCACTGAAATGGAATTTAATTTAAAATTGTAACTAAATTTGAGTAATTCACAAACGAATTCTATTTTAGAACGAATTTTACAAAACGTGTGTATTGAAATAAATGTAAAA
>JAQIWS010001389.1:0-11693 GCA_034696085.1 Stigmatogaster subterranea | reverse complement strand
TAAGTCATCAAAATAGCAATGTGTTGAAGTATTAAGATCGCGTGTACATTTCTTATTACGCTTCAACTTCTTGCACAGAATACTTGGTTTCATGTATCTAAATAGAAGATAGAAATTATTTTGTGTTTTCATTCTCAGCAATCACTGCATTTATTTTTACCTGCCGGAGAAGAAAAGTTTATCTTTCGGTGACTTTACTACATCGAAAGCGGCAGAACCATCGAAATATTGAATGACAGCTCGTCTGTAAAAATAAAAACGCACAAATTACTACTAGTTTAAACGATTTTACTTCATTTGTAAATATTATTTAGTACCCAAAGCACTTTTTGCCATTGTAATCATACACAAATTTAGTGTGACCAATTTTTCCAAATTTAGCGAAGTGTTCCCACAATTGACGTTTTCTTACCTACAGTATAAAATAAACCTTAATATTTATTATTACACAGATTGTTTTCTCTTGTGAGAAAAAATACCGTATACATACTTTGAAGGGAACGTTACGAATAGTTACGGTTCTTTGGCATAACTTGTGATTACATTTTGATTTTGTATTTTTGTTAGAATTCTCTACTTTTGTAGTCACATCTTTGACATCTAACCCTGAAGTAATTATTTTACGGTCCATTTCCACATTTAGTGAATCTTGTTCCTGTTCTTGTTGTTCACTGATCAGGTTCAAATCTGGCGGGACCTATACAAAATTCAGCTGATTCAGATTGTGGGCAGAATGTAAAGCTCTGTCAATGTACATTACTCACCGCAATTACTTCTTCCTTTTTACACTCCATTTTTAAAGACATGTCACGTAATATCTCGCGTCGTAACTCGCTGAAACTTCGTTACAAAACTGAAACCTAAAAAGCTTAAAACTGTCACTTAATCCATGGTGTAGGCATCCAGCGACGAAACTGAGCCGCTTTGCGCTTGACGTCATTTCTCGCGCACCCATCTTTTGTTTAAACGACGTTGCACAAACCTGCATGACGTCAGGTGAATTATAAACTAACGTGACATCATGCGAACCTGCGCATTGCTTAAACCTACTTTCTTACACCATGGATTAAACCGAGTCTGACTCGTAGTGACATCTACCGCTGGAATTTAGAAATAAAAATATTTCTAAAACTTAAAATTTTTGTTTTGTTTTATTTTGTACATCAAAAATTGCAATAGAATAATTTAAATAAGAAATTCCTTCCATCATTAAAGAAAATTATTTATTAACATATGTTAATTCAAGTTCCAATCATTCGTTCTCAAAACTGGTAAAAGTGATGCTTGAAAAAACACAGCAGAAATACAAAATAAAAAAATATATATTCACATAGAAAGTAAAGAATTGTCATCAATCGCGCCATCATTCATCCCGTAACTTGTCCAGTTCCGAATTTTACATTTCTCTGATGTGAATAAGTTATTTTTTATGACGTGTTATGATAATTAGACGGACAAAAATATGCTACTTACACGCAAACTTTGTTGTTGTTGGTGAAATTTCTTACTGATGTTTCCCCAACACGTATTGTCAATTTAGGATTATCTGGGGTTCTAAAAACTTGGGCTTCGTGAACGATCGCGTCTGAAACAATTGTGCAATCACGAACATCCAATAATTGTAGTCCATGGCAGTTTTTAATCATCGCTAAACAACCTATAATAAATCAAGTTCAGAGATTGCAAAATTTATTTCAGCTTGCTGCCTGTAAATAATTTTACCACTGTCACTAATTGCACACTCCCGAACTTCAAGTTTTTGTAATTTTCCCGGCAAACTTAATTCAATAAGAATGTGATCCGAAATCTACAATAAAGTTAATTATAGTTACTTTCAGAAATCAAATTCTAATTACACTGAGCAAATGTAAGACATACAGCCGTAGAATTCAGAATTAAATATTGTAATTGAGGTAATATGTGCAAACTTAGAAGGTGGTCGTCAGATAATGTTCGATTTCGACTTAGATCTAAATGGCTGTAAAAGACACAAATATTCACTTTATTAATTCAGTATTAAAAATTCAATTTTTTTTACTTAAGTTGAAAGCACGTAGATGAAATTAAATCAATCACTTGCTGATTAACACAATCGTTTCCCTCCAAACTGAGGTACAGTACCGCAAATTTTGGCAGTTTCTGATAACATCTAAAAATATTTCTGGTTCTAGATTTTGACCGAAAATTTTCAATTTTTGGTTAATTTATCCGAATTTGCTATTGTTATATCATACACCGGTACCTTGATTTAGGGTATAATAATTACGAATTTTTAGTTCAGTTAAAGTTGGTTTCAACGACTAAATGGAAAAAATAGTATGACGAAAAATAGCAATCTTATTTTTCGGTAATTTTACTCACGTTAATCACTGTCAAAATATTTGACGGACTGATTGACATTGTAAATTCCAAACTTAGATGACGGATACAACTGTTTCGAAGATTAAGAAAACCAGCGGGAGATAAATAATAACAAGAGTCCAAAATTAAAGTCTCCAAGCAGTCATTGAAAAAGTGAAAACTCTAAAATAAAAAACAATTATTGTTATTAAAATTCAATTTAATTGAATTTTTATTTCATCTTGTTACCTGTCCCGTAACATCCGAATTGAATCCTATATCTAAATGTTTGATGTTCTTTCCTTTTTTCAATACCCACGAAAGACTATAAAAGTGCAAAACAGTGAATAAAAGCTGACAATTAATTTTGAAAATTTTATCTCACGTTTCATCAGTAAATCCGATTCATTGAGCAAGTTTCAGCGTCTGAATATACAAAAATATATCGTGATATTCCACAAGCTAAAAGTTAATATTTTAAATATTAGGAAAAAAATTTGTATTTTCTTACGCGGAGATTTTTGCACCCTTCCACGAAAATTTTGATAGCTTCAGTTGAAACTGGTAAATCGCTTAGATCTGCAGATTGTAATTCTCACAAGTTTACACGAATCACGTACAATTATTTTTGTAAAAAGAACTTGCGTGGTGAAGATTTAATACACGCATGTGTGGACAAGTAAGTTTTACACTCACAAACTGCCAACGTTTACAAACTAAAAAAAAAAACTCGATTAAAATCATCAATAAATACGGAAAAAATAACACAAAATACGCAACCTCTTTCAACACCAATTGTTTGAGCAAAGTTCAGGTGAGAAAATATATGATTAATTAATTCATCGGGTAAATTATCAAAATAACAATGCGTTGAAGATTCGTGTGTACAGTTCTGACCACCCTTCTACTTCTTACAGCGAATACTCGGTTTCACATGTCTAAATTGAACAAGTACAATTAACATTTTCTATTTAGATCACCTTGATATTCCGTTATTTATTTAGTGTTACTTGCCACTGCCAGATCGGAAAAGTTTCTCTCTCGGTGACTCTACCACACTGAGAGCAGACGAACTATTGAAATATTGAATTTCAGCTTGTCTGTTAAAAAAAATGCTCAAATTACTACCGCTATTAATAATTCTAATTTTCATGACGAGTAATCAATAAAATTTTACCCAAAGTTTTTTTTGCTTTTGTAATTATATAAAAATTTAGCGCGACGTATTTTTCCAAATTTGGCGAACTGTTCCCATAGTTGATTATTTGTCATCTAAAATGAGTAAATGTACGTTGAAATTTGTAACCACAAAAATACTTCTCTTTATATTCAGTATAACAAAAAAAAATATATAAATACTTTTAATGGAACGTTGCGAACAGTACTTACAGTTCTCTGGCATAACTCGTGATTGCATTTCAGTTCAACATTTTGATTAAAATTCTCCATTTTCGTCATTTCTGCATTGCCAGAAGATGGCACGATAGATTCATTATCAACTTCCATATCCTGAGAATTGTGTTGCTCTTGCTGATAGGTGTTTAAATCGGATGGAATCTGCGTATCAATGTTGGTTTTTAGTTCAATTCTGATGACATAACGGTATGTACAGACTATAAAACCTTTTTCAATTAAAATTAACTTACAGATGACTTTGCTTCTTCCACGTGATCCTCCATTATAATTCATTAGCCGTACAGCCACGTACAGCAACCAACTTCTCACAGCTCGATGAGCTTATTTTAAAAGCGAAGCCACTGACCACCTGCTTGCCGCATGAATCGTAGTGACGTCTTTTGCCGAAAACGTAAAGCACATTGCAAACATCAATAAAATTTAAAATTAACGAATTACAAGCGACATGAAATAATTTAACCGGCCAACCCATTTTTCTTCTTTGATAATTACTGCATAATAAACTATATTGACGAGAATAAATCAAATAACAACTATAAAGAAATAGAAAATTTCTTAGGTATTTGCAGTTTATAAATTATACCAAAAAAGATTTTAACTATTGTTAATCCAGTGCAGCAAAAATGTATTACTTTAACCGAGTAACTTTAATTGGAGGTCATCAATAAATGACGTTGTAAAAAATTATGATTTATTTTCGGACCCCTCTCCCCTTTTGTCACGCATCTGTCACGCATTTTTTCTGTAGGATTGTGTTATTTGCCTATATCAAGCGCATTTCGACCATCCCCACCCTCCCTAGGAAGTGTAACATCATTTATTGATGACCCCTTACATGTGTCCGATGTTTCGTGTACCAGTTCCGTTTTGTTACCCATAATGCAATTTCGCTTTGAATATATTTAATTAGTTTGGGTTAGGATAGGATTACAAGTGTTTAGCCTGATTGATGTTTTGAATTTTGTTGTTAGAAGTCTTGTTGTGTACGCTTGTAGTATTGCTTGCTTTCTTTCCAAAGTTGATTGTGCATCGTATTACCAGAAGTAAATAAACCTGGTTTATTTACTTCTGGTATTACTCATAGACTGCGGAGGCAGCACATCCACTGCAGCATGCTTCGCCTAAATCGTTTTCACCTTTTTCACCAACATTTTCACCCTCACACGACCACTGACAATTTTCGTTTTCGCACTGTTCTCGGGTAATTCCTGCACGAATTAATAAAAATAATTTGAAGGAAGTTAAGGAAGCAACGAATATGATATTACACACTTATTTTAAAACAGTTAGAAAAATTTTACTCAATAATTAAGTAAGACAACTAACTTTTGACTCTTTGTCCACCGTCGTTGCATTCTACCAACATCATGGACAGCAAACTCGAAATTAAAATCAGCAAGCAGAGATAACGCATGGTAAAAGAAATCTATAACGGCAACATTTTTTAAAGTTAGTTATACATTGCGTCTTACTTTTGTAACTCTTACCTGTAACAACTCGTTGGACTTGCGGTATATGGTTTGGTTGGCAGTAAGAAATGGCTGCATTTGGTTTGTATAAAAAATTGATGAACGTCGATCGTCTGGCAATTTCAGATTTAATTAAGGTAATCCTGGTTTGCAGTTTACCGAGCTAACGAACGTTATTCACTAACTGCAGTGCAGAATAGTGTTCATTAACTCGGCAAACATTGATCAGATGGTTTTGTTTGGGCGATGGTACTCATCCGTTTTTATTTTTAAACTCACAGAGCTGTTTAAACATTTCAGCAGTTTTGGTAAACGGTTTTTCTGGCTTTCAGCAATGTGTTGGTTTTGATTTTGAATTTAGTAATAAGAAAGATGCTATATTTGGGGGCATTAATGCAGAAGAGCTAAAATGCATTGGAGCTAACTGGTATTAGAGCTAAAACCAGCGGGAGATAGTTAGTAACAAGAATCTAAAATTAAAGTTTCCAAGCAATCATTGAATAAGTGAAAACTCAAAAATAAAAAACAATTATTAAAATTCAACCAAGTTTAATTTTTATTTCATCTTGTTACCTGTCCCATATAACATCCGAATTGAATCCTGTATATAAATGTTTGATGTTCTTTCCTTTTTTCAATACCCACGAAAGACTACAAAATTGCAAAACAGTGAATAAAAGCTGACAATTAATTTTGAAAATTTTATCTCACGTTTCTTCAGTAAATCCGGTACATTGAGCAAGTTTCAGGGTCTGAATATATACAAAAATATTATGATATTCTACAGGCTAGAAATTAATATTTTAAATATTAGAAAAAAAAATTGTATTTTCTTACGCGGAGACTTTTGCACCCTTCCAAAAAAATCTCAACTGTTATTAATCCAGTATGGCAATACAAAAATATCATTTGCATCACCAGAAGATGAACCAATAAATTTATGCTCAGATTCCATAAATTGGAATTTTTTTTGTCCCTCACGCTCACGAGTCGTGAAGACCTCTTTTGCAGAAATTTGAAATTAAAAATATCAACAAAAAAAACTAACTTTAATTTATTGTGATTTTACTACCTGCATACAAAATTTGTTTTACAGAAATATATAGTTAATTCATAAAAATAAAACACAGTGACAAAAAAAGCGAAAATGAAATGAAAAAGTGTACAGGAAAATATTTGAAAAAATTACTTATTCGAAATAAAATACTTCGTTTCGGAAAATCGACTGTTTTTCGTTAATTATAATGAAAATTGGTATCCAAGATTGACATTTATTTGGTCAATTTATAATTCTTAGTTTCAGTAAATTATTTACTGTATTTCACGAATTGTTTTATATCGATATACTCTAATCTAAAGAAAATTGTTAACTGGAATAAATTAAACAAGACTTAATTTCCATCACCAAAGAATGTTATTTAACTATAAGGATGTAATTTAAGTTACAAAAACTGATAAATTGACGACAAAAATGTCAATGCGAGCGTTATTTTAACTTAACAAAAAAAATAAACAAAAAAATGTAGACTATCATCAATCTCGCCATCGCATTCGTCCCGTAATGTGAACTGTTCATGATGTTTCCATTTTTCTGTGAACGAATTATTCATTACGTGGACATAATTACCGTAAGTAGACAAAAAATGATACTAACACGCAAACGCTGTTGTTGTTGACGAAATTTCTTATAGCAGATCCTCCAGCAATTATTGTCAGTTTGGGATTATCCGGGTTTTTAAAGACTTGAGCTTCGTAAACGATCGAGTCTGTAACATTTCTGCAACCACAAACATTCAGTAATTGTAGACCAGGGCAGTTTTTAATCAACGCTAAACAACCTGCAATAAATAATGTTGTTACAAGATTTGTACTACTTTGCTGCATTTAAATTATTTTTACCACTGTCACCAATTGAGGCACAATCGCAAACGTCAACTTTTTGTAATATTCCTGACAAACTTAATTCCATAAGAATACGATCCGATATCTATAAAAAGAATTATTTATTCTCAGAAACCAAATAATTGGTATATTTCAAACGCAAGACATACAGCTGTAGAATTAAGACTCAAACTTTGTAAGTGAGGTAATTCACGCAAACTTAGAAGATGATCGTCAGATAAAGAATTTCGACCCACGTCTAAATGGCTGTAAAACAAACCAACTTTTTTCACATATTTTGTTAATTCGAAGTTTAAAATTCAATTTCCGTACCGAAGTTGAATGCACGTAGTTGAAATGAGATCAATTACTTGCTGATTAACGTAATCGCTTCCATTCAAATTGAGGTACTGCAAATTTTGACAATTTCTGATAACATCTAAAAATCTTACTGGTTCTAGATTGGCTAAAAAATTTCAACTTTTAACAAAATTTATCTGAATTTGCTATTGTTACACTAAATCACACACGGTAATTTGAGTCAGTATAACTATGAAGTTGCAGTTTAGTCAACGTTGGTTTCAAAGACTAAATAAATAAAAAAATACTGTTAAGTAAAATATCAAATTTTTTTGGTAATTACACACACTTTAACCACTGTCAAAAGACTTGTCAGACTGATTGATAATGTGTAGCCTAAACTTAAATGTCGGATATGACTGTTTCGAAGTTGAAGAAAACTAGCATTAGTTAAATCGTAACAGGAATCTAAAATTAAAGTTTCCAAGCAGTCATTCACTAAATGAAAACTCTAAAATAAAAGACAAATATTAAAATTCAATTCAATTTCATTTTTAGATTTTCTCTTGTTACCTTTCCCGTAACATGCGAATTTGATCCTATATCTAGATGTTTGATGTTCTTTAATTTCGATAAGACCCGCGAAAGACTGAAATATTGCAAAACAGTAAATAAAAGGTGACACGAAATTTTGAAAATTTTATCTCACGCATTTTCAGTAAACCCAGTGCAGTATTTAAGTTTCAGAGTCTGAAAATACACAAGAATATATTTCAATTTTCTGGTGGAAAAAAAAAATTTTAATTATTAAAAAAATTCGTATTGCTTTACGTGGAGATTTTTGCATTTGTCGATTAAAGCGTCGATAGCTTTAATTGAAATTGGTGTGTGACTTAGATCTACAGATTCCAATTTTGGGCAATATTTAGCTATAAAAATAAAATTGTAAATTTAATAAATGTTTAAACTGTATAAATGAATTTAATACGCACCAATTTCTACTGGGTAGTTGTCAATTAACCTCAGATTACAAGGTGTAACTTTAATTTCATTTAAAGTAGTTCCACATCGTTTCAAAATTGAGATCAAAATTTGGTCCGTGAGATCTGAATTTAAAAAAACCATTAATTCCACTAATTCATGCAAGTTTACGTTTATGTACAATTGTTTCTCCACTTAAAAGGTCCGAGCTGGAGATTTAATGCACGCATGTTGAGCCAAGTGATTTTTGTATTAACAAATAGCCAACGCTTACAAACTAAAATTAGTAAAGCTAGATTAAAACGGGAACAAATAGCCAAATTAGAACATAAGATATATAACCTATTTCAACGCTAATTCTTTCGTTGAAAGCGAGAAAAGAAAATATGTAATTAATTATTTCATCAGGTAATTTATCAAAATGGCATTGTTGTGAAGATTCATCGTCTTTATTAAGTTTGCGTACACGATCCTTGCAGCGCCTCCGCATGCAGCGAATACAAGGTTTCATATATCTAAATAGATCAATAAAAAAATTTTATGTTTTGATTACGTTTTTATTCCAATTATCGTTGTACTCATCTTAACCTGCCAGAGTAGAAAAGTTTCTCTCTCGGTGACTTTACCAAATTGAGAGCAGTTGAACTGTCGAAATATTGAATTTCAGCTTGTCTGTTAAAGAAAATGCTCAAATTACTATCTCAATTAATAATAATAATTTACATTACATGTGTGAGTAAAATTTTACCCAAAGTATTTTTTGCCGTTATAATCAGACACAAATCTAAAGTGACGTATTTTTCCAAATTTTGTGAAGTGGTCCCACAATTGACTTTTTGTCATCTAAAGCAAGTAAATAACCGTTGCAATTTCTAACTACAAAAATAATTCTCTTTTAACAATATAAGAATAAATAGTATAAATACTTTAAATGGAACGTTGCGAACAATTACGGTTCTCTGACATAACTTGTGACCGCATTTCAGTTTAACATTTTGATTAAAATTCTCCATTTTCGTTACTTCTGCATTGCCAGAAGACGGCACAATGGATTTATTATCAACTTCCATATCCTGAGAATTCTGTTGTTCTTGTTGATAGGTGTTTAAATCGCGTGGAATCTGCGGATCAGCGTTGTCTTAGTTTGATTCTGATGATTAGCTTGTGCGGATTTTAAAATGTTTTTCAACCCAAATTAACTTACTGAATCCTTTATTTCTTTCACGTGGTGCTCCATTATCAATCACCAGCCGTAGAACGGGTACAACCAACCTGATTACTGCACAGCTCCTTGAGAGTATTTTAAAAGCGAAACCATTGACCACGTGCTTGCCGCATGAATAGTGGAGGCATCTAGTGCCGAAAAATTAAAGCAAAGTGTAAACATCAATACTTTAAAATTGAAATTTACAAGCGCCGTGGAATAATTTAACCAGCACACTTTTGTTACTAAATTAATAAAATATTTATTGACGAGAAGACGTCAGAAATTCAATTAAAAAATTACAAAAATTGGTCTTTGAAAATGATACCAAAAAAAATCGCAACTATTGTTAATCCAGTATGGTAATACAAAAATATCATTTGCATCACCAGAAGATGAAGCAATAAATTTATGCTCAGATTCCATAAATTGGAATTTTTGTGTCCTTCACGCTCACGAGTCGTAAAGACCTCTTTTGCAGAAATTGGAAATTAAAAATACCAACAAAAAAACTTAAAATTATCTGTAATTTAGTTTTTTACTACCTGTATACCAAAAATTGTTTTACAGAAATATACAGTTAATTCAAAAAAATAAATCACAGTGACAAAAAAAGCGAAAATGAAATGAAAAAGTGTACAGGAAAATATTTGCTAAAATTACTTATTCGAAATAATACTTCGTTTCGGAAAATCGATTGCTTTTCGTTAATTAATGAAAATTGTTTTTAAAGATTGACCAAAATAATGTTATTTAATAATAAAGATGTAATTTAAGTTACAAAGCATTCGTTTCAAAAACTGGTAAACTCACGACAAAAATGTTAAAGCGAGCGTTATTTTAACGTAACCAAAAAAAGGAAACAAAAAAATATTATGTAAAAAGTAATTTCTTCTTTCTAGACTATCATCAATCTCGCCATCACATTCATCCCGTAATGTAAACTGTTCATGTTGTTTCCATTTTTCTGTGAACGAATTATTCATTACGTGGACATAATTACTGTTAACTGTACAAAAAAAATGGTACTAACACGCAAACGCTGTTGTTGTTGACGAAATTTCTTATAGAAGATCCTCCAGCAATAATTGTCAGTTTCGGATTATTTGGCTTTTTTGAAACAAGAGCTTCGTAAACGATCGAGTCTGAAACATTTCTGCACTTACGAACATTCAATAATTGTAGACCAGGGCAGTTTTGAATCAACGCTAAACAACCTACAATAAATAATGTTATTACAAAATTTATATCACTTTTGCCGCATTTAAATTATTTTTACCACTGTCACCAATTGAGGCACACTCGCGAACGTCAACATTTTTTAGGATTCCTGACAAACTCAATTCGGTAAGAATGCGATCCGAAATCTATAAAAATAATTATTTATTCTCGGAACCAAATAATTGGTATATTTCAAACGCAAGACATACAGCTGTAGAATTAAGACTCAAACTTTGTAAGTGAGGTAAATCACGCAATCTTAGAAGATGATCGTCAAATAAAGAATTTCGACATCGACCCAAATCTAAATGGCTGGAAAGCAAACAAAATTTTTTCACATATTTTGTAAATTCAAAATTCAATCTCCGTACCAAAGTTGAAAGCATGTAGTTGAAATCAGATCAATTACTTGCTCAGTAACGTAATCGTTCGCCTCCAAATTGAGATACTGCAAATTTTGACAATTTCTGATAACATCTGAAAATCTTAATGGATCTGGAATGACTGAAAAATTTCAACTTTTATAAAATTTATCTGAATTTGCTATTGTTACACTTAATCACACACAGAAATTTGAGGAACGATACCAATGAAGTTGCAGTTTAGTCAACGTTGGTTTCAAAGACTAAAGGAAAAAAAAAATACTATTAAGCAAAATATCAAATTTTTTTGGTAATTACACACACTTTAACCACTGTCAAAAGACTTGTCAGACTGATTGATGTTGTGTAGCCTAAATTTAAATGTCGGATATGACTGTTTCGAAGTTGAAGAAAACCAGCATTAGTTAAATTGTAACAAGATTCTAAAATTAAAGTTTCCAAGCAGTCATTCACTAAATGAAAACTCTAAAATAAAAGACAAATATTAAAATTCAGCTT
>JAQIWS010001388.1:0-11694 GCA_034696085.1 Stigmatogaster subterranea | reverse complement strand
ATTTCTCATGTGAAAATTAATGAATGAATTACGGTAATGATTAATTTACTGAATTTATTCAAAATCTAGAATTTTTTGTTTGGTGGTGTATTGTCACGTGATATTCAACACTATTTTCCTGTTGTAAACTTCTTTTTTAATTTAGAATCCGTATGGCAAAAATTTTAAAAACTTTAAATTCTATTTTTTAAGTACAAAAATTACTGAGTTAGCGAAGGCATTTTCATCAAAAGATGAAAGAAATTGTTGCAATTGAAAAAAGATTATTAAACTCTGTACTATTATATTTTTAATTCTACCCAAAAACATGAATTTAAACCTAGGTGTTGAAACTTTAATTTAAGCTGTAGAATATTTTAGTCTAAGGCTGTTTTTCGAAATATTTACAAATTTTGTTGAAGTTCTTATTTCGTGTAGCTACAGTACCGGTATATGTCAACAGATGTAACAAGATGACGTAATCGTTGCGCATGATATCACGCGTTTCTCGCGATCTCGCGTGACACAATGGCCGGTTCTAAACTTGGTGGGATGTCACGCAGCTTGTCGTTGGGGATTCAAAGTCGATTTTCAGCCAAAAAGTTCGATTCTTTCAGTGGAAAAATTTTTTATTTGGTCTGATTTCGAAGTTTAGTGACAAAATTTGTGAAAAGTTGTTATTCTCTCAAATTTTCATTTACAAAATTGTTTACGTGTCGTAGAAAATTACAATATTACTCTGCAAATAATTTTTCTGTGGTAAAAATAGATACATGTAAGCAATTTATTGTATGTTGGAACAGAATGGTTGATATTTTAAACTTGTTAAATTGTTAATGTTTATTATTTCCGAAATATAAAATGTACAAATTATTCGAAAATACGTTTGAGTCACGCGCTATGTTATCATCATTGCTTAATTACCAATGTTGGTTAAAAAGTTCTAGTTGCGTTGCGTAAATGTGCTAGACTTTATAATCCAAGAAATAATGTGAACATGTTTCTAATTTCAGGTTGAATTTGTTTACTTTAACGTAAAAATTAATTTGTCAAAATACCTGACGATGATTGTAAAATTTATTTGGCTACCGTGCTTGTAGTTGGATGTGATTTTTTATTACCGTAACAGTTTGCTTTGCGATTTAACGTAGGATAATTCTGTGCTGTTTTATCATTGAAATAATGCAATGCGATGCGATGCGATGCTATGCTTAGGCTGTTACTGATGATTTTTTTTAAGTATACCACAATTTTGCATTTTAATTTTTTTGTGATATTTCTTACATTTGTCGAATATTAGATACTATGATGTGAAATAATCAAATTTTTGGTGTCTGAAATTACGCTTAAATTTACACTTGCTTTTTAAAATTATTGTTGCTATGTACATTTTACAATTTACACTGGTCTACAAAATAGAATTTTAAAGTTCTGAAATTTATTTAAAGTCTGTAATTTGTGTAAATTATAACTTACAACAACGACGATTTCGTACTAATTTTATTAATTTTTGCAAAGTTACAAAAAATAATTTTGGCTTGTTTTTAAATTACCGTCATTTTCAAACTTTAATCGTTGCTTCAATTTGTAGTAGAATTTTCTCTTAAGAAAATTTTAAGTTAAACATTTAATTAACATTGTGCCGTTCCACTTAACGACATTTTTTAATATTATTGCGTAGGAAAAGTTTTAAACCGATTTGTAAAACGTTGTCACTGCTACATTGTAGTACCTTAAATTTTAATTGTCACGTAAATAACTTAATATAAGATTTAAAAAAAGGTAGTAGTTGAACAATTTTTTTTTCTGTAATTTTCTAAGCTGGCAGTATCGTGTAAATTTCAGTATTTATTTTCATGAAATTATTGCGACAACAATTACGATTTTTGAAAGCTCCAGCTTTATACCGTTGTAAAAATTAATTGTTCGTATTGAAAGGATATTATTTCGTATTGCCAAACATAAGACAATAGAAATGGATTAATATCAACACGTAGGTTCTTAGTTGTGTTTTAATCAAAATTTGAAACATTTTGTGATTTTTTGACTGAAAATATTAATTTTTAGTTTCTCAATTAAGGTTGCAATCACTTTTCGCTTAAATATCAACAAAAATGTGCTGGAGAATCTCCGATTAAGCGAGATTTGGTGGAAATTTTAAAATTTTGAAACTATAAGTAGCAAGATTGTTAGCTCGAAATGTTAAATGTTTTAACAAATTTTTAATGTTTTCGCCAGTTTTATTGGAAATAATCTTTAAGTACAGCGTAAAATTATTGCGGGTGCGTCATATTAATCCCACTCTAACATTGACTGGGAAGATAATCCATGAAGAATGGCTACGATGAAGTTCAAAACGCGGTTATTCCTGGCATCTAAGTTAAATGTAAATGCAGTTAAACCACAAGTAAAACCCTGTTATAACGCGGACAACGGGGGACATAGCACTCGCGTTATTGTCTAACCGCGCTATAAAAATGAGGCAAAATTTCCACGGGTTCTAGCGTGCTTGGGGCCATGACTAGACCCGCGTTATAACGGAGACTTACTGTGGTTTGGTACTGAATTTTTGTTATTTCAGAATTTTTAATTGTTGTTATTTTTTAAAATTACGCCAATTTTATTTCTGGTTGATATTTATTTGCAAAATGTAAATTAGTAGTACGATGTTAAAAATACTTGTCAAATATTTTTGGAAATGGTAATATTTTATTCTACAGGTGTTATTTCTAAATATTTACAATTTTTATTGGAATTCCTATTTCTTGTAAAATAGTTGGTTGTAGTACTGTAATTAAATTATTAACATCAGCGATATATTCCCGTAATTATTATTAGCAGTTAAAATTAAGATTAAAGGCAACTCAAACTTGAACACGAAAATTTTGGTAGCAAAATAACTTAAAAATTTAAGTTATTTTGCTACCAAAATTTTCGTGTTTATATATTTCTTTGCTTGATGTGCAAAAATTATATTCAGTGTTATGTACGGCTATTTAAAGCCGTTTTATCCCCTTCTTGTTACACAATTTATTATACCGTTCGTTCACGAAATTTGTTGACATGCAACAACGGCTTAGCTCTGATAGGACAACTGAGCAAGACAATTACCAAAAACAATAAATGAATTTTCTGCTGCGTTGAACAAGTTTTTGATGTCGCTAATATACTGTATTTAAAATATTCCATTATTTTTACGTTGGCATGCAATGAACGTTAGTTGTAAAATTTTGGAAACCTGCAATTGCGGCATGTAGTTGCAACAAACCTAGTATGCTATGTTTAGAACTTGTTAAACGTTGTTATTTATTATTTGAAATTGTGACTTTAATATTTGTATATTCCGTTCTATCTACTCTAGACAAGTCTGACACCAGAAAATTATTGTGATGCAGACTAAAGAAAATTTTTTACTTGCGTTAAAAATAATTTATTGTTGCCGTTTTGTGGGGAAAAATTTGTTATTGTAAATTAACATTAAAAACCAAAAAATTTTGTAACATTGTAAAATTTATTAAGACTATAGTTAACTATTGTTTGTGACATGAGAAGGAGTACAGTATACGCAGTTATCTATAGTTATCTTGCGCTGGTTTTTTTCCTCAAAAAATGGCGCCAATTTCTAAATTAAATAATTTAGAAATGGGCGCAATTTTTTTTGTGACAAAAATATAAAGATTGAAATATTTTGCATCTGATGTGGGCCATTATTGTAGAGTCGTGTTAAACTAACTTCAGGACCCAAAGCTGAAATGGCAAACAGATGTTACGACTAATGTCTATAAGAAAGAGAAGTGAAAATTTAATTGCTTAATTTCAAGATATTTTTTGTAAAACAAGTTATTTTTATCTAGAGACAACTCAAACGTGAATTTAGATTTTCTGCCTAAATTTATTGTTGTAATCGTTCTATTTGTAAAATTAAATTCTCCTTTTTAAAATTTTTGTGCAATTTTTGCAACATATTTTGTGTACTGTGTTTCGAGTGATAATTTACAGTTTGCGCAAGTAATTTTTGTATGGTCAAAGTAATTATCAGGATAGACAATTTTCTGCTTGGATTATTCCTTTACTGCTGAATCTCGACGGAAGTAACAATTTTTTTTGACATTGTTTTCTATTTTACGGTTAAAGAATATAAAACAATCTCAATTTTCTGCCTGCCAAATGTTAATACAGTCAGTACTCTGTGACAAACTAAATTTTGTTGAGAAATTTTCGTTTTATTAGAATCTGATTATTTAGCACGGTAAAATACTGTTTTAGTAATTTATTTTAACACAGATTTGTGCCAGAATTTGTTCTCAAATTTGCGTGATTGAAGATTTAATTATTTGATGTACCGTGTGTGTTGTACAGTAAAACCCCGTTATAACGCGGACAACGGGGGACATAGTAGCATCCGCGTTAACGGCTATCCCGCGGTATAATGAGGCGAATTGTCCACGGGTTGTAGTGTGCCGGGGGACATTACTAGACCAGCGTTATATCCGAATCCGCGTGATATCGAGACGCGTTATATCGGGGTTTTACCGTATTAATTTCCTTTTCTACAATGGTGCAAAAAAAAAATTGGTCGATTGTCCTTAACTTTTGTTAGTGTAGACCATCATAAACTTTAAAAAAAATTCTTAAAATTTTTGTTGGTAAATTAAAACAATGTTTTCCCAAAATTGAGCAATAGTTTGTACAAAAATTTGACATTGTTTTTGATGTTGTTTGAATACCGTGACAACTAAGTAGAATTCTGTTATCTTTGCCATGTTTGTTGTTAAACATTTGTAATTATAAATTAACATTATAAACCAGAAAAATAAATCAAAGAAAAGTTTCTCGCGGTAAATATTTCTTTAATTTTGGCTGGTAACGATATGTTCCAAAAAAAATTGAATATGAAATTTGTTATATTTGTTTATTTAAAATATGTGGGTGAAATCTTATGGCGAGTTTTTATTTATTTTGGGTGAAATTTTTTTAGACGTTGTTAACGTGAAAATCACTAAATTTGGTCAGAAATTAATATGTTGAATTTGCTGCTCCAAATTGCAATTGGAAAAATTTAAATTTATCTACTGCACATATTAAATTTAGTGACGTGAATTTGTAAACCCTACGTCATAGATAATTAGTTTTTGTTGTATTTGTTAAATAGTTCTTGTGCTGTATTTTTTTCTCAAAAACCACAGCACCGATAAATACCGTGTGTTTCATCTATACGTAGTATTTTAATTTTGTGACTGTTTGTTAAAGAATTTGTAAGTTGCCGTTAGCACCAATTTTTTTTAAACAATTTTGCATTTGTTGCTCTCTGTGTAAAACAGCAAACCGAAAATAGTTTTTGTTGGAACATTTATACACGAAATTACTTTTAAAAAGAGTATTTTGTTGATAGAGAAACACTGCACCAGTCTTGACAAACACCGTTCTTTAACAAATTTGTAATTAATTTTTAAAAAGTTTTCTGCACCTTTAGTGATTTACTAATTTACAAGTAGTTAAACAAAAATTTAATTCTTTGAGTGGAAAAAATTTTTGTTTGATCGGATTTCGAAAGAATGAAATAAAAATTGTTAAGTTGTAAGCACTTGTTTATTGGCTTCACCCGTAGCTTTAAAGATTAAAACTCCTTGCTATTTTAAATTGTGATTTAAGTTCTTCAATTCGAAATCGAAAGATATTTCAGGAGATAAACTCGAAATGGCAAACAGATCTTCCGAGAAATATCAATGACTTTTCCAAAGTACGTTTTTGTAAAACTAGTTTTTTTTAATACAACTCATAACATGAATTTTAGTTATCTTGAAAAATGTTATTGTTGTACTCGTACTACTGTCATTATTATATGCTCTTGTTTAAAATTTCTGTCTATTTTTTACGAAACCGCGTAATTTTCAATTGATAATTTACATTTTCAACATGCAAATAATTTTTCTGTGGTCAAAGTAATTATCTATGTAAACAATTTGCTTCTTGGATTATTCCTTTACCGGTATTATTACGTGTGGCTATTTAAACTTCACATTTCTATCCTCACAATTTAATTTTTGTTTGTTGTTGTTACGCAAGAGAGTAAATATTTATCTCCGTTTTGTATATTTACTGTCAACAAACAGCTCACATCAGACAACTGTCAAAAACATCGAGTGATTTTCTACTCCGTAAAAAAAAAAGATTTTGTGGTCGTCGTTAATATAGAATAATATTCTATTCTTTTTAAATTGTCGTATGTTATTATTAATGGTGCAATCTGTATTTCGATTTTATCCCCACAATCTTGTCGAAATTTGTCGATCGCTTTATTAATTTCCAATTGTTTATTACGTATTACCAGAAGCAAATAAAGAGAGACTAATCGTTACCCTTTCATTTACCAATTTGAATAAAATTTGCAAGTCAAATTTTGCTAAGGAATCATTGACCCATGCCATGCATTTTTTGTGAAGTGTATTGTAAAAGTTAATTGTTCATATTTAGAGTGTATTCTTTGCATTACCCAATATAAAGCAACAGTAATGAACGAAGGTTGTTAGTTGTGTTTTATATTAATAAAACATTGAAACATTTGATGATTTTTAAAAGCAATACTAATTTTTATTTTATTTTTAGCCGGTTAGTTTATCATTGCAAGCTCTTGCAGTGTTCAATTTTTAATACCGACAGTTTCTTGCTGTAAACCAGCTGTTACCGATGGTGGTTTTTTAAGGTATATCACAGTTCTTAAACATTGATTTTTTTTTGCACAGTTTCTCTTATAACTTGAAAAAGTACAAACAAATTTTCATGTCAGTTACAAAAATTTGATATTTTAACTTCACATTTGCAAAATGCTCACTGTAAAATATTACTCAGTGGTATTTGTCGTTTTCGGTGTTCGAAATGTTGACATTTAATTTTAAGCATGTTTTTGAAAACTTTGTAACTTGGGATTTTTATGTCTTTTAAATATCAACGAATGCAACAGAATCTCGATTCAAGCGAGATTTGAACGAGATTCTCGGCAACAATTGATGACGGGAGTCGAGTCTAGTTCTCAAAAGTATTTGTTTTTCATTTTTTGCTAGGTTTGTTTTTGAAATTATTGGTTTTTCTATTTAGTTATCTGCTCGTTTGCACCACGATGTTAGAAAGCTGTTTGTATATTTGAAGATTTGATTTAACTCTTAATGCTATAAAGTTTGTCGTCTGTACAAACCGTGGATCTTTTAAGCAACATTTGTATACTATTATACTTGAAGAGTACACCTCTTTTTGGTGTTGTCAATGCAGATATTGGTAACTGTTTTCTCATTTACGTTTTAAGAATTCAAATTTACCAGTTTTAAATTTGAAAATAATTTTCCAAGGTGGGGTCCAAACACGGAGTAGTGGTACCTAATTAATAAATCAATCAATCAGATACTGAACAATTTTGTTAGCTTGTAAAGGCACGCTTCCTGCAAGATAAATCTACGAAGTATAAAATTTTATATAAATATTGTTAATGTCGTGAAAGCAAATGAATATAGAACATTTTTTGTGCTGATATTTTACCTGCAGTATTGTATCACAGCTGCACTCATGTTTAAATTAGTTTAGATAATGTATAACAAATAACTTTTGTCAATCATCAATTTTTCCTGCGTACTGTAATTTTATTTCATTTAATCTTAGCTTTGAAGTTAAAATTGTAATCACTGATCAGTATACCGTAGTAACTTATTTTAGTTTATTGCTTGGATCATGTAAACTTTTTGTATGTGTACAATTACAAAGTATATTCCTTTACCTATGCGTGTACTATTTTCACTTATACACATAAATTGCTTTATAGAGATGAATTTGTGCACGGAAGAAAATTTTGACATTACAAGTATATTGTACCTAAATTGTGGTTATTTGTACCTACACATTTGTAACTTTGTTAAATTAATTTATTTCTCTAAATTAATGAAAATGTTAAATTTATTTTCGACTAGTGCTTTGAGACAAAAATCCGTAATAGTCTTCCTCTCGACTTTTTTGAAAGATTATTCTGTAGTCTGTACTATGGTGTTATTTTGCGTTAAATATTTAAAGAATTTAGTTTAATTTTATTAATTTAAATGCTAAATTTACGTAGTTAATACTTTTATGTTATTTTAAACTGACCGATATTGCAGAAAATTACAACTAAAAAACTTGCAAATATATTTTTGTAATTGCACATTATCACATCGTTAACTGACGAGTATTGGGAAAAGACTTCACCAACATTTGTATTGCTTCGATTTTGGGAAATTGACTGTCACGCAAAATAAGTTCTCTTACGGAATTTACGATGGGGAGAGTGACCGACTCGAACTTGTAGTCGTTAAAAGTTATTTTGCCTGGACGCGATTGACGTAAAATATCTTCCACGCAACAAAAACATTGTACTTTTTCGTAGAATTATATTTCTTTCCTGTTGAGACTGTCGGTTGCTAATAATTCCCATTCTTTCGATACTGGGACGACTTTTTCGCATAGTTCTTCATACGATAAGTACGACATGATCTTGCGTTTTAATTCGATGGGGAAATTGTCAAACCGCATTTTGTCGAATGAGAAATGAACTTTGAAGTAAAGGAGCTGAAATAACAGACGCGTTCGTTGCAGGTACGTTCAATTAACGTAGTTGTGGCACGAGATTGTAAAAGACGGAACACAAAATTATGACGTCACGTGACGTCAAATTTTGGCAATTGACACGCAATAATTAATTCTTCATCAACAATGGCGTTGAGCAACCGATTTCATCGAGAAGTTTTGGATATTTTACTGCCTATTCTGCATTAAATGTGAAGATCTTTCTTGTCGAAAAAATCGGAAAATTGTCGAACAAGACATTGACTTTGAAATAAAAGTGTTAAATTAAAATAAAAGTGTTAAATTAAAATCTCGTGTTGTAAAAAGTAAAATACGTTGTGTATTGTTAATTCGTTTAGCATTGTGTATATTTGAGCAGACAGGATAAATGATAAGTGATGTCGACATCGCAGATGTGTAACGAAATTAGTCATAAAGCAATTTGAAATATATATAATTTCTCAAATCTCAAGTTGGCATTACTCATTAACACTGAAAAAGTAAATGTCTGAAATCTATTAAAACTGATAAACGGTCTAAAGTTAGTTTTTAAACGGAAAATAGATAGAATATGCCACGAAGAGTAATTTCTATTTACGTAATAGGTTCTACAGTAATTTTTGCATCACGTTACTTCACGTAATAAAATCAGTTTATTTTATACATACTACGAATTATCTTTCAATGATTAAAATAGTTATTCTGGGGTTGTAACAGAAATTTTAGAAACCCATACATTGCTTCCATACTAAGACCCACACGGTAATTTAACTTTTGAAACTCGTGCTCCGTTGGCAAGTTGCCAGCTGTGCAAATTCCAGTTAATTACATTAGCTTCTTCGGTGAACTCACATGCGTAGACTTGAGCAACTAAAATAAAATTAGAATTATTTGTGAAATTTTTGGTCTGCGGGTGTTGTTAGTGATAAATAATTACTTACTATCTTGTGGACTAAGAGTGTAATCCCACAAAAACAATTCAGCAATGCTCCCTATGAAAGTTCTGTTAGTTCCGAAAACATTGGTTCTATAACCATACTGTCCGAGAGTAACTATTCCGCTCGGAGGAATCGGTATTTTCTTGTTGAATGTTCCATTTTTTACGTTAAGTCCATTTAAAAATAATTTCCACGTTCCTCGTAACGTTGATGATGTTACGCACGAATGAAGCCAGTAGAATGGATTCATTTCGACTTTAAAACTGTTCCCTTGTTTGTTGTGATAAATATAAACTTGAATTAAAAAATATTATATTAGAGAAACGATAAATTTATTCTAGAAGAGAAATTCGAGATACATTGGTTTTTTTCACCCATCAAAGTCGTCAAAGCATAGGTTACATCATCCGTAAAGTAAGAAAATACTGCTCCCCAAAAAAACTCTGCGTTCATTTTAGTCCAATAACATAAAGTGTAGTCCGTTAGCGGATGATCAATTGTACCGATCAAGGTAGCGCGTGGAAAGTTGTCTAAATTAGGAAAACTCAATTGATATGTCTTCTTAGATGAAGACGTTTGTAATAGCGTGATCAAGAGAACAAATAGTTTCATATCGAGCAATTTTTTCTCTTTAAACTAAAAAATAAAATCAGTATTTTCTTGCGTTAATAAAATTTTTAAATCTTATTTTAGTTTACTCACCGCCATAACTTGTCACGAACTTCAGTCCAACATTAAATTGACTAGAGCACAATTTTGTTGTCCGGTTTAAGTACAGTTTCGTTTGGCAGTCTATTTGTAAACTACGCTTTTATTAGATGTAACATTCATTAGTTTCCGTAGTAATCTGAGTTATAAAATTCTTTTTGTGACACATTTACGATAAAATTTTGACATTTTTATTTTGCAAATCGTCAACAAGATTGAAATGATTTAGTTGGGTAGTAACCTAGGCATTTGAACAAATTAATACTATCTAGTTTTCAATTTGCAATCAGACTAATTTTATTCTGTCAAATTTCTAATGATTAAGTGTTGATAATATTTGTTTAACCGCTGTGTGTAAACATCGTAGTACTGATTGTATATCTGTTAGACAACATTACAAAATAGCACAGGAAAAAATTGATGTCTTCTTGAATCATGTTATTGATGGTAACTAGAAATGGTTTCCGTGAAGGCAAATGGATGGTGATTATAGTAACAGAAAAAATTATATTGTTCATTATCTTTTAATCGTGGTTTCACACATATTTTCAGTATCACTCTCTATAGGTCGCATTATTCACAAAAGGCGCGTGCGTACCAGCGTTCAATTAATTTCTAGGCTAGAGGCCTCACCGCCATACTACCTGATAGATAATATTGTCAACGTTTCTATTGCATAGAAATTAAATTGAATCGAATGATCCAATTTACAACAACAGTAAACCAGTACTCAGGTGATTTTTATCCATTCTGTATTTTGCATGCTCGTGACATTATTCTCACTATTTGCAAATTATTCCGTAATCCCACCTTTTGCCTACGTATATTCACGCAACCTAAATTAATTTACACAAATTAACAATTCTAAACACTAGCAAAATGCCGTAAATTTCCTAATCGTACACTTTTTAAAAATAAATGTTAGGCGTGTTTGCACATGCGAGTAGGCATTTACATCAGCCAAAATTAATTTTATTTATTAGTAATTAACTTACGCCACTAAACATTTACATCAGGCCGAATTACTTAAAAATCCTAATTTATTGGTAATTAAATTATTGCATGGACATGCAACTAAGCATTTACACCAGGCCAAATTAATCAAATCCCCTAATAATTAGCTATTAAATAAATATGCTTGCAAGTGGTTCCGACGAGAGTTCGAGCGATTGGTTACCGTAAGATTAATTTCACAGTGTAAAAAAAATGTCCTTAAGGTAATTTTGGTTTTATTGTAGTTGAAATTGAAATACCATCCGAACGCCAATACTCGATCTCTACTGAAATGTGCTGTAATGGGACGGTGTACGGATTCCAAATACCTTATGATCCAATACGTCAAACTTGTTGCCGAGCGTGGAATATTTTGGAACATGACTTAATCGTCAAAGTTGGAAAATGACTTAATCGTCAAAGTTCATGACAAAATTGAAAAATTCTTCCGACACTGGGGCTACTTTGTTGCATAATTCTTCGTATGAAAAGT
>JAQIWS010001387.1:0-11696 GCA_034696085.1 Stigmatogaster subterranea | reverse complement strand
GGTTTTAATTTTCTATGCAGTCATTCTTGTCTGTTATTGAAGTGAATTTTTCACTCGTGATTGTAAATCCGTGATTTAAGTTTTATTTTTTTATTTATTGATTATGATTATCAGTACATTGATTTATCCTATCCATGTGTTGATTTCATTGCTTAGTTTTTAAGAGTATACGTTCATTTAACCAAAGTAGTTTTTAACTATATTCTGTTAATTTCTTGATGTAACAGAAATGTAAATACAATTTACATTTCCGTTAAATCAGGAAATTTATATTTCTGTTTAATTTGTTAAAATTAAGTGCTAAAATTTTAATTCTTAACGTGTTTCTTTCTTGTACTGTATTAAATTTACCGAATGTTGTGATGTAGAGATACAAGAAGGTGCAATTTTTCTTCATTATTTTTACATGTTGAAGAATTGTATTTTGTTTCTCTCCCCGTCCAAAATTCATCATCGTTATACTTTTTTAATTCACGTTAAACAGTAATCATAAAAACTGCCACACAATTTCTTAAATATTACTGTATTACATTTTATGCTTATTATTTTATCGGTTTTTATTGCATGTTTTACGCAGCCATTGCTTCTAAAATCAACTTTTTGAGTTTCAAAAGCGAATTTAACAAGCGTAGATAAAATACTTATTAAAATGATATTTAATTTTCTTGGTGTTTTATCAGAATTTATGTGATGTTTTTAAAATTTAGCATTGTACTTTTACCAAAAAACTGTTGGTGAGTAATTTTCATTGTCAGATTTTAAGTAGTCAAATTTTATTTTTGCATGTCACCAATCGAGATTTTGTTTTGGGGGAATTTTGATAATTTTATCGTGTCTATTTCGTTGCTTTTAAATCTGAGTCTAGCAGGTAAAACGTCGTTGCATCGACGATGACAGTGAGAAAAAGATATTCCTACGTTGGTGAATTTTAAAAATACAAGAGATTTATTAACAAAGACGTTAAATGTTGAAGTACCTGCGAAGCGATGCATGTGTTCTTGTGTTGTGAAATTGTGTGTGAAAAATCAGACAAAGCTAAAAAACGCTTTGGTTTGTGAATTATTTATGTTGGTTTTGTTAAGGCCAGAGTGCAGCGCAAAACTGGACTTAAAAATTTGAACTTGATTTTTTTTTTTAAATATTGTATTAACAATATTAAAAATGTGAAATTTTTTTTATTAAAGAATGGACAAAAATTTATTCCACATTTTATATAACAGTTTATTATTTTTTTGGTTGAGTTAAAATAAAAACTTGAGTAAAGGAAATATTTAAAAAGTTAACAACGTTAGAAATAATGAGATTGAATATTACCAAAAATCGAAACGTGTTATTTTACACATAAAATAGTAAAATTGGTAAATTCTCTCAATATTTAATAATTATTATCAATCATCTACAATAAAACCATATTTCTCGTGGATATACACCACACCTCAATATTCCTGTTTTTCAAAAATTTCGGTTAAAATTTTTTGAATATAATTTTCTAAAAATTCAAATAAATTATTTGTCAACTTAGAGTCTCCTGACTCTGATACAACATCACAATATAAGTCTTTACTTTGATATAACATTAATGTGAACATGAATTGCATTAATAACGGTTGTGGATTATCTATCTCATCTCCGATTAATTTCTTCGAAATTTTCCTTTCACGTTCAATCACGGTATGCTGTGAAGAAGAAAGAAGATCTATAACATCGATCCTGTTACTCCAAACGTCACCAAAGACTTGGACGGTGACTGGACTTGATTGAAGTTGACAGTCATCATTTTCCTCGTCGCTCGACTGTGTGGAATCTGTCTTCGTGATCCTTCTTTTTTTCCTATCTTGCGTCACTGATTTTTCGTTGTCGGTCGTGGATGGCGTAGCCGTACATTTAAAAAGTAAACTTTTTTCAAAAATACTCTTTAGAAGGCCGCAGAGAGTATTAAAACAGGATTTATCAGTTGGAACGATTTGTGATGACGAAGATGTAGACGGTGGGCTGTATGATAAAAGGCTTTGGAAGTGTTGTGACGAAGAGATTAGGAAAATGGACGAGATGATGACGTGCGCTTCTTGATCCGGTTTTCTCTTTTTCGAAATCGACTCTTTTGTGTTACTTGACGACGAGTCTGTCACGTGGGAAGTGCGTTGTTCTTCGTTGGTGGTGTCGTCCAAGAGGGCAGCCAACCCCCACACAACCTTTTTCTTCGGCTTCCAAAAGTTATGAGAAGAGCACTTCTCATCAGCGTTTGAGATCAACTTGAAGAATTTCTGCGTCAGTTTTTCATCAACGTTCCCGGTGATGTTTCGAGAGGTCTCGAAAGGGTCGACAACGTTGAGGTGGCTGAACTGAAATTATAACAAAATATATTTATTAATTTAAACGTAATACGTAACTAACAACTTAGAATTTATTACTCGAAAATCAGGGTTAGTAGATTGAAATTCTTCTTTCGACAAAGCTTTTCCAGTTAATACGTTTACGACGTGTGTTGATAAATTAAACTGCTGGCTGTAAAAATGAAAGAACTCTGATATCAGTTCCGGAAGTAATTGGTTATTTTGAGACGGTGAAATTTTTCCAACGTCCGAGCAGTAGCTGCAATCATATCCGGAAATTACTCGGTTTTTGCCTGAAATTAAATTCAGTAATGTACACTGATTTTTATATAACATATTGAGATATGAATTTAACTTACACTCATACGATCTCAAAATTTGGATAGTAGGCAATACTGGAGGATTTACACATTGTAAAAAGAAAATAGACATAACCGAGCAAGCGTAGCTTGTTAACCGGTTCGCCTTACTAATTTCTAATTTATTTCTCGTAACCCACAGTCGAATCGTAATTAGAAAGGCAGTTACTCGGCTGTCTAATTTCGTGCAGAGAGCAATAAATCTACTATTGTATACTGCAAGTCTGTAGAAAGAAATTAATAAAGGTGGTAAGTAGTTGTCCCAAGTAAAAAAAAATAAAACTATTTACTGTATACCTATTTTTAATAGACATGTCGCAAAGAACTGATATTTTGTCACAAAATTTGAATGTGACGATGGGGCAGCAAGTTGCGGGAATGACAATAACATCTGAGCACTGTTTTTGATCTTTCAAAATTATGGCAATTAATCTAACAATATCACACAACGATAATTTTTCAAATTCCTTTATGTTAATCTTTTTCTCCTTTTTGGTAATATTCTTTCGAAAATGTTCCAATATTGACTTGTTAGAATTTTTTGGATAATTTCGAATCTACGAAAAATGAGTTGATTATAAATACTGTGATAAATACTGTAGATTATAAATAATGGTTAAAGTAATAGTTTTACTTCTTGATCCTCGCTTTTAGTATTAAGTGCCAAATGCAAATCTATGTCGCAATTACTTAAACCGAGGCCATTTTGTGTAGAACCAAAGATGTACGTTTTAGAGTACACAAAGAATTGGGCAAATAAATCGTCAAAAAATATTCTAATCCTTTCTCGTTCCGCGATATCGTCCTCAGATAGTCGCAGTTGGCACAAAATATCAAATTGTTCAATTGCCTGCAGTTTAATTAGAAAATAAAAGATTATAAATATTGCTCAAAATTATATAAACTATTATTTTTAATTACACTATTCGCAGACAGTAATAAAGTTCTAGTTGTTGCCGTGTAGTTGTCTTCATGTAATTCTTGAGATTTTTTTGCAACATCAGATAAATTTTTGGGTTGCGATTCAGGACGTGTAACACGCCGGTAATATTTTTTTACAAACATTTTCTTTTTTTCAAATAAAATATGACCCTTCCGCAAAATACGATCTGCGCTTTGTTGCTTAAAAAACCGAATAATAGCAAATGTATTCTGAAAGTAAGTAATCGGGATGAATGAATTAATTATTATTATAGAACTAGAAACATCACAGTTGTGCTAGACAAACACGCTAATTACTTGCAGAATCACATCTTCCACTTCCCCAAATGGTTCACAACACTTGCGTAAATCATCTTTTGATACTTTCGGATAATGTTGCCAAACTATTACACTCCTTTTGGCAACCGTATCTTCTTTACAACCGAGTAAATTAATTGAGTTTTGGATAAATTGAAACTTCAGTACACGCAAATTTACACTTTTAGTCTTATTACCTAGTTCCGATTCCATGTTTATTGGTTTTCCTCGCTTAACGTGTCACTTTGCTTTAAAATCTGTGAACCATTATTTCTTCTTAAAAAATCCAAAACCAGGATTTAAAATATCTTGATAAATAAAACTTCATATAAAACTGCTACGAACTCGTAAATGTGTCTGTGTTTATTTACACGACCTGTCACGAGAATTAAGGGTTTGGAAAAGACAGGACATAGCGAATTATCCTCGGAAAATTATACCTAATCGGAAAATTCCTAATCTTTGGAATAAAATAATTTGGAAAGAAATTCAACTTTTACTTAAAGACGCAACTTCTCTTAATTTACCTCTTCGCACGTAGGTGACGTAGCCGACTCCTTGTCGCAATAGCATGTATCGCCAGCCCAGAAAAATAACATAAGTTACAAAAACGTAACTTTTTCCTGGATTTTAAAATAATCCAACGATATTTTTTTTAGAGATTTTTCGTGACAATGTCGTTTTGTTATCCCACATCATCATTGTTGCAGCATTTGCAGTCACGAGTTTATTGTAATTACAGTTTTACCTTACCCGTAATTGGAATCCTTATTTCAAATTTAAAATAAGGATTGTATAAAGTTTTTGTGTGTGCAATTTCACTGTTAATTGTTTCATTTTAATCTTTTAATAAAGTATTATACTGCGCAACAATTTCAACAACATTTTTTTGTTAGTAACAGAAAAGTTGGCTATAAAGTATTTTTAATTGTTGTAAAAATCAACAATTACACACACAAAAACTTAATTGGATTTTTACACTGGAAATTGAATGCTTTAGGATTCAGATCGACCCTTCGTTCGCTTTCACCAAAACACCAACCACTATAGAACATCACAAAACATGTCTCGGCATGAGTCGCGGCTTCTGGCTATCAGAGGCATATAGTCAGAATTACTTCTGATATAGTCTATGATATATCCCAAAAGCATCAAAGAAAGACAATTCACCAGTAATCTCCTACAGCAAAATCAATTTTATACACAACTTAATGACAATTACGTCATCTGACATTTTAATATAATATTATAAATAATACAGTTTGGTTATACACAGCAGTACAGTAATTATGGTCTCCAAAACTTTTTGACTGGTCTCCAAAGCTGCAGACTCGAGAGTCGACATTTGCTTTGGGTTAAAAGGATAGAAAAATTATGTGTAAACGCTTAATTGATGCAATCTATTATTGCAAGGCTATGTACAGCAATAAACAAAAGCAAACTAAAGCACTTCGATAGTCAACAAAGAGTTGGCTTCTCTGCAAATACTCAAGCTGAGTTTACCGACGTTGACGCGAGGAGCGCTGCCGTAGTGCAATCCGGCATCGCACCGCGACTACGTTCCTCGATTCTTGTACATTCGCTGCTTTCTGCTCTTCTCCGTCCACTATTTCTTCGTTGGGTTAAAAATTTTTTTATTACGTTGAATGAATTCACATGTTGAAAGAATTAGAGTAAGATCGACTACGTAGGAAAATGTAAGGAAAATTGATTTTTAGGGTTAGGTGCGGTAGGCCTAATGATGATAACGAGCGAATCGGTATTTTTTAATATTGATTCAGTGTTTTTTTTGTATTTACCTTAAAATGCATTACTCGGGTTTAGAAATTAAGCATTTTAAAAATATATTTTAATAGAAAAGAACCTAAATTTTCGTTAAGATGTTTGTATTCAAGCTAGTAAGGACAAAACATGGCTGCATTGTTGTTCTTATTTGCATTAATGTGTTATTTAAGGTTTTAATATTCCATCCAGTCACTCTTAATCTGTTTTGTGTTTTATTGATTTATTTCCACTGATTGTAAAAACTGGATTATGTTTTTTAAAAAACGTTTTATATGTTGATTATTCGTACTTTTATTTATCTGCATTGATTTCAATGCTTAGTTTTTAAAATTAGACGTTGATTTAATCAAAGTAGTTATAAATAAATAAAACTGTAGAATTCCGCTGCAGAATTTTAACTGCAATCTGTTAAATTCTTGATGTAACAGAAATGTCAATACAATTTACATTTCCGTTAAATCAGGAAATTTACATTTCTGTTTAATTTGTTAAAAGTAAATGTTATAAAATTTACATTACTTAATCTGTTTCTTTATTGTCAAATTTATCAATACTCCTACTGGGTATTAAATTTACCCAATTTTGTGATGTAGATGAAGCAATTTTTCTAGATTTTTGTACGTGTTGGTTTCTAAAATGATATTTAATTTTCTTGGTGTTTTATCAGAATTTTTGTGATGTTTTTAAAATTTAGCGGTGTACTTTTACCGAAAAACTGTAGATGGATAATTTTGATTGTCAAATTTTGAGTATTCAAATTTTATTTTTGCATGTCACCTTTCTTGCTGTTATATAACGAACTCGTAATCTTAATTATGTTTGGGGGATTTAATGTCTGAATTACGTAATGTGAATTAACTGTTGATTATTTTTGTTATTCTGGATAGGCATAAACGTGCTGCTAATTATTTACAATTACAATACAATTAGCAGCATATTTGAACTGGAAATTGACGTAAAGTGTTCTCTAATTTCTCTTACAATTGTAATCAGGAAGAAATATTATTTGTCAGATTGATTAAACAGATTATCAAAAATGAATTTGGTTGACACTTGACAGTGACAAAAAGATTTTGCTGGATTATTAGACTATACGAAAATTTTTTTGTAATAATTAATTTAATGAAAGTGATAAAAAAGCAAGATTCTTTCTCAACATTTCTCTTTAGTATACTGTACCGTAATTTTGTTAGAAACTGAACATTTTTGCCTTCATTTAGTTTGATATGCATTACATGATGTAATTTGAGTTATTGCAACCAGGTTTTTTTTTAACATGCTGAAATTATGGTATAAATTAAATACATTAATGTTGGTGAAATTTGAAGTATGCGTTTAGTTAATAAAACTGAATTTGTTAAGCATGCGAGGCGTTTTAGAGGTTCAAAAGCGAGAATAAAGTGTTTGACCTTAAAATTATTTCGCTGAATATTTCCTGATTTTTTGGATTAAATTAGGTGCGTCAAATATCGGCGAGAGCGTGTTCGTTTTCCACGATGTAATAAGTAAGGGATAGAAATCTTCGGTCATTTTCCGGTGCTATAAAACATCGTAGGTGGGAAATAGTGAAAATTTTATATATTATAACGCTTTTGTTAATGAATTATTTTTCTTCGTGTTGTTACCGACAGAGTGCAGCACAGAACTGTATTGTTTTTTGATGTGTTAACAATATTAAACTAGTGAAATTTTTTTTATTAAAGAATGCACAAAAATTTATGCTACTTTTTTCAACAACTGTTATTTAATTTCATAGTTTAAAAATAAATTGGATTGGAGGAAAAATTGGTACGTAACAAAAAATATACTGCTTCAAGTGAATTAATCATTTTGAGATTAGCAAAATAATTCAAATCAATCAGAAAAAAAAGTACAAAACTAAAGTAATTGTGACAATCAGATACTAAACAGCAGAAATTTATAATTAACAAATTCTAACCACGTAAAAACATTATTATAATCATAATCAAACCGGAAGTGCGCGAATTTACTAATTAATAATCAATCACAATATGCACAAAATTATCTATTACGCTGTCTCTAAATCCACAGCAATTTTTGGGATGAATGACGTGTTAAAAAACGGTTTTTTGTTTTATACAAAATGCCAAAATCAATAAATTCTCTCAATTAACAATTATTTTCTCATACTCATTTTGTGCTAATTATCGTATCACGTTGCGTATCACCAATCACCCTACAACAACCTATCCACCAATCATCTAAAAAAAACCAACCATAATCCACAAAATACACTTCTCGTGGTGGTTCAAACTCCATGACATATTAATCACCTCAATACTCCTCTTTTTCCTTAATTTCCAACAAAATTATTGGAATAAATGTTTCTAAAAATTGAAATAAAGTCGAAGTTAATTTATTATCTCCAGATTCGGACTCAACATCGAAATATGCTTCCTTATTCTCAAACAACAACAAACTGAACCAAAATTGCACTAATAACGATGATGGATCAACTGATTTAATTCCCATTAACTTCTCCGATCTTAAACCTTCACGTTCAATGACCGGATGCTCGGAAACTGAAACGAGATCTGATGCCCCAATTCTCTCGCTCCACACATCATAATAAACTCCAACCATGACGGAATTTGACCTAAATTTGCATTCATCTTCATTCGCCTCACTCCCCTCTTTGTCACATCTCCGTTTTTTCCTAACTTGTTGAGCTAATTTTTCGTTTTCAACATTGGATGAATCAGCTGACAACGAAAATTTTAGACTATTTACTAAAATACTTTTTACAATTCCCAAGAGCAAATTAAAACACTCTAGGTCAGCGTTTGGCGTATTCTCAGACGTAGACGCTGACGGCGGGCAAAATGGCTGAAGACTGCTGAAGTCACTTGCCGAGAAAATGAGAAAAATCGACGAGATGGTGACATAATTTTGATCTTCTTTTCTCTTTTTAGACATCTGTCCAGTGCCGTCTGCAGACAAGTCCGCAACATGCGTCGAGTCTTCCTTTACGTCGTTACTGTCGTCAAATAGTGCCACTAATCCCCACACGTCGTTCTTTCTGCACTTCCAGAAATCACCTGCAGCGCATTTTTGGTCAACCTGAGCGATGGCTTGGACAAATTTCGCCTTTAATTTGTCGTCAATATTGCAGGTAATATTGCGGGTAACTTCAAAGGGATCGCTAACATTGATGTGACTTATCTGAAATTGTAACAAAATATTTATTAAATTTAAACATAATGCGTAACTAATATTAAATTAGAATTTATTACTCTAAATTATGGATTGGTAGATTGGAATTCTGCTGTTGTCTGCGCACTACCACTCACGATATCGACAACTTGAGTCGTGAAATCAAATTGCTTATTGTAATACTGGAAGAATCCCGATAAAAGTTCCAGAATAGACTCTGTGTTTTTTGACCGCGCAATTTTTTCGACGTCGGAATAAAAACTGCAATCGCAGCCAGCTATAATTCTTGATTTACCTGAAATGAAATTTAACATTAATATTTTTACAATGTATTGAGCCAAAAATTTGAACGTTTACAGTCATAATACGGTGATCGTAATTCTGTGATCGTTGGCAGTACGGGTGGTGATCTTTTTTGAAGATAATGGATACAAAGAACTGAAGAGGCGTAACTCGTTACGCGATTTGCTTTGGTAACTTCGAGTTTTTTCCTCATCATCCAATATCGAATCGTGATCAAAAGTTGTGCTACTCGCTTGTCAATCATCGTACACAGTTTAATAAATTTCGAGTTGTAAACTGCTAGTCTGCAAACAGAAATTAATAAAATCGGTAAAAAGTTTTCACCATTAACAGAAAATAACACAACTTATACCGGTTTTTGATCGACAAGTCACACAAAACCGAGATTTTTCCGTTGAATTTAAAATTTACTATCGGACAGTTAGTTGATGGAATCGTAACAATCTCAGAGCACTCTTTTTGTTTTTTTAATATAATTGCGATAAGTTTAATTATATCAATTAGTGGTAATGAATCTAATTCGTTGAAATTTAACTTTCTCTCCATTTTAGAAATTACTTCGCGGCAATTACCAAACGCGTCGCGACTGCCTCGTTTTGGATTTTTCCTGATCTATACGTAAAAATATCAGATTTTATCTAATCAACACATTATATAAGTTAATTTAAATTTTTTTTTACTTGAGCGTCCTCCGTTTTTGAATTCAACGCCAATAATAAATCTACGTCGCAGTCGATCAAGCCTAACCCATTTGACGAGGATCCAAATACATAAATTTTTGAGTATGCAAAGTACTTAAGAAATAAATCATCAAGTAAAGCGCGAATAGTTTCTCGTTCGTTCAAATCCTCGTCTGACAGCCTAAGGTCAGTTAATCTTTCAACTTGTTCCATCGCCTGCAATTTGAATAGAAATTATATAAAATTAAATATTGCGCAACATTAGAATCTATTATTTCCAATTACTGAAGTGGCTGATAATAATTTTTTTCTCATCTCGATATAACTCTTTTCATTAAGTTCTTCATGCGTTGAAATATTACTCGCAATCATAGGTGGCTTAACGTAAAATCTTTTAATTTGTAATTTCTTTTTATCATACGTAAGATTGCCTTTTAAGTGCAACACTTGATCAGCACTCTGTTTATCGGTAAATCTTACTACTGAATATGTTTTCTGTAAATATAAATAAACGAGATATGTGATCTTATATATTTTTTTCTAGAAGCAGCAGATTTGTGTTAGAATAGTCAAACCCGCCAAATACCTTCTGAGTAACCATTTCCACTTTACCATATGACGAAAAGTACTTTTGAAGATCATCTACCGACAGCTTTGGGTTGTGTTGCCATATCAGGATACTTCTTTCTGCCGCGTTTTTCTCTTAATATAACCAAGGAATTTTGTAGAGTTTTAATTGTACGAATTTACAACTGCGACTAAAATTATAAATTCAGCTACGTTATATTACCCATTTCAAAATCCATGCTTATAATACTGTAAATATTCAAAGTTTTCGCTAGAATTCTTCACTTCACTTCAATCTTCTCTGAATTGAAAAACTCGATACACCGACATCAAATTGTGTGTTAAAAAATATTGCCAAACAGAACCACGTATACGGAAAAACATACATAAACCCAATCTCCCTGAAACAAATAAATACGATGATTTCGAATGAAATTAAACTTTTACTGTACAACAAGACGGGGTTTAATCGCGTAATTTACCTCACATATTGCTATAGTTCCTTGTTAACCACTAGTTGACCAAAACCAATAAGGAAATGTATCGAGAAAATAGAAATTTAACGGTTTTCGGTATCGTAGTGTTATTGCGCGATAATGTTGTTTTTGTTACCACACACCATTATTGTTGCAACTTATAAGGTCGTGAGAGATTAGTGTAATTTGCTTATTACTTTTATTTAAATTGTTGTAAAAAGCAAACTCATGCTGGCAATGCAGAAAATGTTCTCTTTCTATTTCAAAATTCAAATAAAGATTTTCTAACATTTTTATGGGTGTAATTTACTAATTTCTACAGTCTATTAGTTTTAATGGAAATTACCCAATAAAATTAATACTTCAAACAATGGTGTAAATAAATGGACAAATTTTCTCCCATTATTTTTAGTCACAGTTAATTGTTTCATTTTAGGCTGTTAATGACATCTGATTTCATAACGATTTAAACAGCACTTTTCTTTGTTAACAACAACAACAACAACAACAAAACCAATGAAGTGAATTTTTAATTGTTATAAAAATCAACACTACACTCGGAGAAAAACTCGGAATTTTATATTGGAAATTGAATCTATACCCCATCATTTCACTTGAAAATGCATTAATTCCAATAGCGAATTAAGAAGATTTCAGATGTGTTTTCAGATGTGATAAACAAAGCCAATGTTGATCTCAGTGTTAATTATTACAATAAACAAAACGCATAGTATGTTCTACTATGTAGCTTTAGGGTCCAGTGTCTTCCATTCGGCCAAT
>JAQIWS010001386.1:0-11706 GCA_034696085.1 Stigmatogaster subterranea | reverse complement strand
TTTTATGGTGGGCAATTGTAACGATTTGTTCTTTAACCTGTATTTACCAAATTACCGAACGAATTGGTCATTATTTTGCTTACCCAACTGAATTCAATGTTCGTCACGATACTTATCAAATGGATAACATGCCAAAAATGACAATTTGTGCGTGGGATCGTTTCCTTGATGAAGAAAAGATAAAATCACTTAGTAAAACCAATGCAAATCTTACGGCTCAAAAATACTGGGATATAATAAATAATACAATTGCAATTAAAGCTGCGTACATCACTGTGGTTAGTAAATAACACGAAAACATATATTGTATCAAGGTTGGAATCCAGTATCAATAATAAATTGTTAACACAGAATGACAAAATAATTCAAAATGCAACCGTAGAAACTGATGCACTGATCTTTGGATCCTGCAAAAGTATTTCAAGTGGTAAGTCGCTGTAGATTATCCCCATGATAAGAACATTACTCAACATGAAAATTATTTTAAATGAATGAAAAGTAAATATCAGTGTAAACCAAACACTCTGTAATTTGTTCAATTAGCTCAACCATTATCATTATTTGACGAGGCATTGAAAATGCACATTGCGTACAACGATTCCATGGGAATTACAGTATTTACGATTTCAGAAAAAAAATAACAGTTAGACGTTAAATAATTGAGTTTAAATTACGCAGCACTTTATCGATGAGTATGGGTCCAGCACAATTGACATACCGACTTGGTTTACTGAAACAATGGAAAATCTTCGAAAATACAGCGTGACGGTAGAAAAGGTAATAATTTACAATTGAATTGTTAGATAATTTATTCATCTTTTATCTACAACACGCGCGATCAAGTACAAATTCTTGTGGAAGAAAGAACGCCCGTGCGTCAGCCTGCAGGCTCACGACGACTGTCAGAACCAATGTTATTCCAGTGTCTGTGCAAATTACAGTCGACAGATGAATTTACATTGCAAGTAAGACAACCGTTGTCGCATGATTGACTAAAACTGATGATAGACGTTTGTTAATACTTGTGTAGCTTTCCATGTTTTGAGCCAAACGTGTGGGTGCCAAATTGTCAATGGACTGAAGAAGTAGCCGCGAAACACGGTCACTTAATGAATATCTTTCTCTTCAAAAAAGATCTCTTAGCCGAATGCAAATGTCACAGAAGGTGCAATCAAACGATGTTTTATAAATACGCCGATTTCGACGATATTCCTGCACGAGAAATACAACTATATCTTCGAACAAATAAAATTCGCATTGCAGAGGAACATTTTACCTACAGCGTTATATCCCTGCTTTGCGATATTGGTGGAAACATTGGTTTATATTTGGGTCTATCTTGTTTATCCTTGATAAACATTACGATTAGTGCTATTTCGCGAATTATTCGAAAGAAACGATATAGGAAGTTATTAAAAGATCAGTTATTCAGCAAAGTACACCGTCAGTGTGAAAGCACGACAACAGGCAATAACTTGATAGAAATAAACCAGATCAAGATTAAAGGTAGAAAGTCTAAACTTTTCCTCGATGTTCTCGTTAAGGCATTACTGGTTTGCTTAACTATATTTCAAATATACGACCGGATACAATATTATTTGACGTACCCAATCACTACCGCAATTGATTTGGTTGAAACATTCGAGAACACTCCAATTTTCGGAATAGTTTGTTCAGATAACAAAAAGACATACTTAATGAAAAAATCCATCGCCAAAATACGAAATATATCTTACAACGATGTTCATCTCCTGGATTTACTAGACAATCAATTTCATTCTTCTCAAGACTTATGGAAATTTTCGTCAAATATTGAGGTTGAATAAATATAATTAAACACATTGATTTGACTTTACGATATATCGCCTATAACCTAATTTTACAGTTGTTCGCTTCACCAAATCCCTACCCAGTACCAACGATGTTTGGCAATTGTACCATCGCGGATTGGAGAAGTAACAAAATAATTACATCAAACCAAATCATTGGTGTTTTAATTATTAAACTATACTTATAGCTGTAAAACTCTATAACAGCCACAAAAATTGCAAACATTTAGTGAGTTAGTTACAACGTAGTCTTTACGACATGTCAGTTATTTATGCAGTATATTTTCAGGTAATTATAACTCCAATACCTATAAATTATCCTGTGGATTTCATCCCAAAAAACAGAATCTTATTCTACTGCAATCACTACTATTTCATCCGTTATAGAAAACAGCAGGCATGAATAAAATAAAAATTATGATTGTATGATACAGTGCTAATACTATTATTAATTCTGAACTCGGATGAGTCTTTCTAGATAAATAGGGTAAACACACCGGCACGTCCATGCGCCTCAGCGATGCAATCGTTATCATGCTCTCATAAATGTTTTAGGAACAAGTTTTTAGCCAATGGAGTCACTTGCAGGTTAGCACAACTAAACATTTTCAACACTCTGAATTAAAATAAGTTTTTCTAGTTTGCCATTTCAACCTCATCTTAAATTACCGCCTTGTAACTCTACATCAACTGCTAAACAAACTCTAAACGCGTTCATAAAAGCTTACTTCACTATCGATTCGATCAAAGACTGCCTGTGCGCAATTTCGTGTGAAGAAAAATTTTTTACAACGACTGTGGCATCGCACCTACCATATCTCAATGTTACTCAATTTCAATTTACAGAAGAAAATTTATACTGGGAAATCTTTGAGGAGAAATTATCATTTTCGTTAATTAAGCTCTTATGCGACGTGGGCTCGAACATGGGAAGTTTACTCGGAATTTCGCTTCTTTCAACTTTAAACGCCGTACAGAAAATTTCAAAAGGAACAAAAGTCTTGAAAGGAAAATTTCGCGCTACATTTTCGTATTAACCGACAAAACTATAATCTTTCAATTCATTTATCCACATCAACATTATTACGTACAACAACTTCACTACTGTATTCTACTTTAAAATTATCCTTTATCAAATGCATTTAACTGTAAACTGTAGTGAGATTTTGGACTATATAACGATAACAATTAATGATAATATTTTAATAATCGCGTATATCTTTCGATTCGAAGACATTACTCAGTTGTTGTAATAAATGGACAATGTAAGATAATTGCAGAAATGGAGTAGTAAAAACCACGTCACAAAATTACTTAAATGGGTAACTTGCCAAAAATCACAGTGCGAGTGGACCTTGCCGACCAACAGCAATACTGGGAAATTCATTACTGTGATGAGTAAATTAAAAAAAATTGTATTGTTCTAACGTTACAATCCTTTCTTAACGATGTACTGTTTAAGCAGAAGCAATCAGTAATTCAGAATACTCTACTGGGAAATCTTTGAAGGAAGTTGTCATTTTCAATTATTAAAGTTTTTTTCGAAATGGGCTCCAACACGGGACGTTTACTCGGCATTTCACTTCATTAAGTTTTTTTGGCCTTATATTTCCCTATAATCGACAATTCAGAAACACAGCTTTGCTGTATATTTTGCATAATGTATCTTATACTAATGTAATATAAATATATATATATATGTACTCTGTAGACAATTTACCATCTGTTAATGTCAGTGCAAAAGTGTAATATTCTGTGCAATATACTGTTTTCAATGTAAACTTATCAAAGTATTATTTCTTTTCACTTTTAATTACCGTATACACCGAACAATGTAAATATTGCTGAATGTTCAAGACAAGAACTGAATGTGTTGACAATATGATTCAAAACTTTAAAAATTATGTCACTCACAAAGATTACAAATTTAAGCACAACTCTGTACCAGCAGCAAGAATAAAAATTATATTACTCAACGACTGTGCTTGGGCTTTTCCTAAATTTATTCTATTCTTCACAGAGATATTGTCATTGGCAATGATTGAATATTATTGTTTTGTTAGTAGGACTGACAATTGCTTACTAAAGATCCACCTCTGTATATGTGTACACCCGCTGTACAAGTAAGGTTATTTTTCACGAAAATTCTGTACACAAACTTCACGTTAGACTTAATTCGACTCATTGCACTATATATTTCGTTATTTTAAAATTCAAAAAAAGTAAAACAACTTCTATCTGGGGCACCGTTTTTTTTAGCCGCACTTTGTATTTCGCTTTCTGAATATTTAAAATAAAGAGAAATTACTTTACATTCCGAGGTATAATTGTGTAAAACGTATATAAAACGTCCATTTGATGAGAATTTTGTTTAATCAGAATGCTAATTTCTACGTGTAAAAGTATCATAGAAAAACAAAGTACCGTAAAAGTAATTTATTCCGGGAGTACAACTCACGAAAAGTTGTTGCTTTAACAGTGTAATTAACATTCTGACTACACAAAATTCTCACAATATAGATTAATTGGAGAAAATAAATTTTCGTGGAATGTACAATAAATAAGGAATCTTATGTACATCCAAACTAAAAAAATTTTTATTTCTATTGCGAATGTAAAAATAGCGAAATATAAGCTCTAGAGAGACGAAATGAGCATACTGTAAAGATTTAATTCAAATTTTATTAATGCGGCAACAAATTTACGTAGCAAATAGCCTCGTTCACACATATTATGTGTATACATATCCTTTGCTTCGCTCGGCTTTCTTGCTAACGCAGCGCTGCACTAGTGGCGAGCAAAGTAACTAATCAAAGTGACAGTACAGTGGAAGATAAGAGTTGGGCAACCTATTCACTCTAATAACCTTGACCTGGAATAGTTTGCTCCCGGATAACCGGATTAGTCGGGAGTACACTGTATGTTACACGTGAAATAAATTTTATCTTGATCAATTTTAAGAAACTGTTACAAACGGAAACGTTGACTATAATTTACAACTGGTATAACGTGAACCACGCCTTTAAAATAGATTGCTTTTGTGCAGCACGCACAGAAATATTTCAAAAACACCCACGGCCATTCTAAGAATAAAATTTTCAATATTCTTTTCATCCGCGCCATTTCCATTTTTCAGCCGCATGTCGGTTAATAAATTCGCTTTCGATGCACTGCATTATTTAAAGAACATGCAACACTTCTATTCGCGATACACACATAGGTACATCTGCGGTATCTGCGGTTTTGATATATTATTAAACTGTACGAGTAGATTATTAATTTTAAATCAAGAGTACAATCAATTACGGTTGTTAAGCAACGATCACGTGTTTTTATCGAGAATCGTTAAAAGTCGAAGCAGAAGAAGCAGAAGAAAGCTTAGTTGTTTCTTTTATACCAGGCGTTAATAAAAGAACACACGTCAGTGTATTGCGCTACTGTAAGTAATTAAAGTCACCTCTACCATTTCAATATATTTCACAACGTGGTAATTTTCCAGCTCAAAATGCAGCATCAGTTACACAATCACATTCGAGGAGTAACGAAACAAATATTATCGGACCGTAATTCACAAAATGAACAAGAGACAAATCAAGTTTTTGAAATTTTCTGGTTGGGAATTGTCGCTATCTGTTCCTTAACCTGCGTTTACCAAACTGGTGAAAGAATTGCTTACTATTTTGCTTATCCTTCTGATTTTAACGTTCATCACGAAGCTGCTCAAATGGGTAATATGCCAAAAATGACATTGTGCAAGTGGAACACGCCCTCACCTACGTACTTGCAAAAATATTTACGTGAAACCAACGGAAAGCTTACGGCTCAACAAGTTTGGGAAAAGTTCAGTACAACAAAGACAATCAAAGCCGCATTCTTTAGCTTGGTGAGTATAAAATTGTGAGATAAAAATGGTAATACACCGTACTATCGCCACACATTAATAATACAGAATGAGAAGTTAATTCAAAATGCAACTATAGAGTCCGTTGAGTTGGTCTTTGGAATATGCGCAAACATTTTTAATAGTAAACATCAATGACCAAAGACAAACGGGAGAATTTATAACGAAATTTTTTATCCTTAGTTCACCCGCTGCCCTTAGATGATAAGACGTTGAAAATGCATATCGTGTTCAACAAATATGTTGAACAATTACATGTATTTATCACGGCAATGAAAGTTGAATCAATGAATTTGGCATCTTACAAATGTGTTTAAATTACGCAGGAATTTATTGAAGAACAACCGTCCAAGGCAATCGATTTGTCGACCTGCGTTAATGACAACGTGGAAAATTTGCGAAAATATAATGTAGCGATCGAAAAGGTAAAACTTTTTCTAAGTCCCAATAACAATTCACAGAACCATTTACTCATTAACCCGGCTTTATACTATCAAGTACAACTTCTTGTGGAAGAAAGATCGACCGTGTGTCAGCCAGCAAGAATTAGGCAAATGTCAGAGCCAATGTCTTTCCAAAATTTTCAAGTCATTCTCATACAACAATAGTCTCACCTGCAAGTAAGATGTTCATAATCGTCCTTTTGACCAAAACTGCAAATGATGTTTTTTTAAACGTAGCCTTCCGTTTATGGAGGCAGACGAATCATTATCGAATTGTCTATGGACTAAAGAAAGAAACGATCGACATTTCGCCCTAAAAAATTTTTTGCTTCGTACAGCTCGCTTATTAGCGGACTGCGAGTGTCAGTATATAAAGTGTGAAAACATGTTATTCTTCAAGTATGCCGATTACGACGAGAACCCCGCACCAGAAATACAACTCTATCTGCAAAGCAATCAAATTCGCATTGTGCAGGAATATTTTACTTACGGTCTTATATCCTTGCTCTGCGACATAGGAGGAAATCTTGGTTTGTATTTGGGTCTGTCGTGTTTAGCCATTATAGACATTACGATTACCACCATTTCGAGTACCATTCGAAAGAGACATCACAGAATTATGTCAAAAAGTCAGTTGTACATCAAAGTATACCGTCAATTAGAGAAGAAAATGAAGGGTAGGAACCCAACGATAAAAACCAGCAATGATCATAAATGTAAAAATGCTAAGTTAATTATCCAATATGCTATTACGACCGTTATGGTTTGTTTGACCACTTTTCAAACTTATGATCGTGTACGGTATTATTTGAAATACCCCATGTCAACAACAATTGCTCTGGTCGAAGACTACGCCTCACCGCCAGTTCGACCGGTAATTTGTGTAGAGACCGACAGCATTATCTCCATGAAACAATCATACGCAAAGTCATACAATACTGCATACGATGACGTTTCTCTCCTGGATTTATTGGGCAAACTATTTAGTTTTTCATCTTTTCAAGCAATATGGGAGTGGTCATCCAATACTGGCGTAAATATATGGTTGCTGAAGTTTCTAAAAATTGCGTTAACGCGATCAATTAATTTTCAAGTTATTCCCTTATCCATCCACACTAAAGCGGTCACAGTCAACATTTTTAGGCAATTGTACCGCAATTGACTTACCAAGTACAGTAGTAAAATAATTAGCCGAAATTATTGCAATGTGCAAAGGTGGCTAACCAATTTTATTTTCAGTCTTTTATTTCAAATTACTTAACGAAACTTGCAAATATTTGGTGGGTAACTAAAAATTCATTTTTCTGATGAAGGACAGTTAAGACAGTCGACTACTTGTAGATATATCCAATACCAGTATCAGAAAATTATCCTCAAATTATCAATCTAAAGACTAGCATGATGTTCCACTGCAAGCAGGAACACAATATACGTTACAAAAAACAACAAGTACAAAAATATTAAATAGTTTTAGTAATGAACTTATTATTAATTGAGTGAATACATCTCTTCAGATAAAAAGGGTGAACACACCAGTACGTCAGTGTGCATCAATGAAACGATCATTTTCATGCGCTGAAGAGTGTTTTCGAGACAAACTTCTGGCTAATGAAGATATTTGCAGGTTAGTAACATCAAAACTTTTCCGCACCCAAAGTTAGATTTTTTTTTTTTCAGTTTACCATTTATACCGAATCTCAAGTTACCACCGTGCACCACTATCTCTACTGCTAAACAAACGCTAAAGAAGTATCTAAGAGCTTACTTGAGTACCGATCCGATTAAAGACTGCTCTTGCGCAATTTCGTGCGAGGAACATATTTTTACCACGAGTGTGGTTACACACTTACCATATAAATATGGAGGAATTAACGTTCTTCGCATTCAAGAAGAAAACATATATTGGGAAGTCCTCGAAGAGAAATTATCATTTTCTTTTATTAAACTTCTATGCGATGTGGGCTCGAATGTGGGAAGTTTAATCGGTATTTCGCTTCTTTCAACATTTCGCACTGTGCTACAAATTTCAAAAGTCTTTAAATTCTTAAATGCAAAATTTCGCAAAATTTTTCCTATTAATCAACAAAACTAAAACTTTTTAACTTTTCCATACCAAAGTCATCACAAATACCGTAATACATCTCACTAACTGTTTCAACTTGTAAATTATCTTATATCAAAAGCAACGTAGCAGTGAAATATTGCAATTAAGGGACAATGTAAGAGTAATTGCAGAATTAGCACCTTAAAAACGGTACCTGATGTTGACGCTCACATAGAACGGCACCATAGTAGCAAAGATCCAATATTAATTTTCAATTTCGACGCCGAAATTACAATTTAATTTTTAACGTACTGCTCCAAAATGAAGCACCTTACTTAAAGTTTAAAAATAGAATTAAAAAATTAATTTGCAATTTCGTGTAAGAAGATTGGACACAATGTTATTCTACTGCAATCACTACTGCGTAATACCTTAAAGACAACAACTGGCATGAATATAATAAAAATTATTATTAGTGATGGTACAGTATGGTTCTACAAGTAATACTGTATTATTATCAGTTATTAATCCTGATAAGTCGCTTTAGATAAATCGGGTAATCCTAAACAAACACCGAACGCGTTCTTAAAAGCTTACTTCAGTACTGATCCGATTAAAGACTGCCTTTGCGCAGTTTCATGCGAAGAGAAATTTTATACAATGACTATGGCATCGCACCAACCACTTTCCGATTACAATATGTTTGAATTCAGGGAAGAAAATTTATACTGGGAAATATTTGAAGAGAAATTATCATTTCCGGTTATTAAACTTTTATGCGACGTGGGCTCGAACATGGGAAGTTTAATTGGAATTTCGCTTCTTTCAATTTTTCACTTGGTATTAAAGACTTAAAAGTAAAGTTTTATTGAATTTTTTTTCTTCACTAGAATATTTTGCGGCTTACTTTCCGTGTCAGTAGTTACCGAAATAACTGTCAAATTACACACATCTTCACACTACAAACTTGATTATGGGTTTATTATATTAATTCACCCATTAAAAATCAGATTGCGTTTTTGTTAAACGACATGAAAAATGCCCTTCATCTCCGAATTTAATTTACCACCGTGCAATTCTATCTCTACAGCTAAACGAACGAATCACAATGCAAATGGAAGTTTCATATTTCTGTGTAAACATCTAATATGCGTAGTATTCTCCAACTAATGCAAAAATTTCTTAAATTTAAAAACAATCCTATTTTTCGATTCACGTAAAATTCGTATTCACCACACTTTCGTTAATAATTATCAATAAATGGTTGATGTTTGTAATATATTAAATATTTAAATAACTCATTTAAATGAAATTTCTAACCTCAGAGTTCAAACCAAGTACTCCGTAATAAACAAAAGAGTCTAACGCATGTATTATCACGTAACAGTAAACAGTAAATAAAATCAATGTCTACTTGTAAAAAAATCATTCAATAAAACACTGTTATTATAGAAAGAGAAAATAATTCAATCTATGTAGGTAAAAAAACTACAAAAATTCATAAAAATTTTAAATTTTAAGCAGCAATAACTTAGTTGCAGAATGAAAGGAATTTTCTCAATTTAAGAACCAGCGGAAAAACACGGAAAATTTACCCAATTGCATTCACCATTTTTTTTAATTAATGTTTTTATTCTGTAAACACAAAACACTGCCAATGCAAAAAAGCATTTTTCTTTATTTTTAATGTTTTTATCAGTGATATTGTAGTTCAGATAATTCTCTCACTTTATCATTAAACTGATGTTAATGGTGTGCAGTTTTTGTTTGTTATTTAATCCAAGTTCATTCTTTTTACAACTAAATTTTGCTCTAATCGTGTTTTGGCTATGTCCGCATTATCATCCTAATTTATAGCAACATTTTACGACTCAGCACTACGATCCAATCGCGAGAGCTTAACCAGAGTTTTAGTAACATAAAATCTCATCCACTTTTCAGAGCGGAGACACGCCAATTACATTTATAACAAGAATAATAAAAACTTAAGATGAATGTATTCATTTTAAGCAGTAAATAAAATTTTGTTCCTACCTTGCGACGAGTGACGACTTAGGTTTGAACTTTGACGTCCGGATTCATCGGTCTCCAGCGCTGTTTATCTATGAATGTGTTCGGAGTTTTTATTAAATAAAGTATTTCTACTTTCGTAACGGTATATCGTGAAAATAGCTGCATTTGCTGAAGATAATCGAAACGATTTCTCAAGAGCTATCGTCAAGGCGGCCATCATTTTCGTCCGGAAGTCTCGCTGTCACGCGTTATTGAACACGTGACAGCGAGACGCGCCATATTTAAATTCAAATCCTTTGTCTTGCCTTTGTTATTCTAAATATGTTGTCGTTTGCTAGCTGCCCGGCTAGCTCAGTCGGTAGAGCACGAGACTCTTAATCTCGGGGTCGTGGGTTCGAGCCCCACGTTGGGCGAAAATGTTTTTGTTTTTTTCTGAGAAATAAAAGGCTCTATGTGTTATTTTACTGCACAAAATAAATTCTATAGTTGAATTTCCTAAAGGAATATTCGTTTTCCAGTTTTAAAATGGGGTCAAATACATTACGGTACTGCAGTTTGCTGTTTATTAATACAAAAATTATCCAAAGAGAGCGTATCTTTATTTGAAAATTTCCATGACAACAAAATTGTTGCAAATAAATATTACTGTAATCCCTCTTCATATATCTTCTCGATCATCTAATTTCAATTCTACAGAATTTTCTGGCTCTGGAATCTACATTTATCAATCACTTACGATGATGATTTTATTCTTGCTCTTGTTGTTGATAATATTGATATTGCTTCTAATCTTTGGATTTGGATTCGTGACTTGTCTTATTCTGACCACGTAAGCCTTATTTCTTTTTTGACACTGTTTAAATCACTGAAGTTGATGTAATTTCACATCATAGATGGAGCACTGTTGCATTTAACACCCGTGGGGAAATCAATTTTAAATTTTCACCATGATCACGCTCAAAAATCTGCATTATGAAACGCGCAAGACTTTACCTTTTGTCACTGTGTTCAAGTTTTTCAATTATTTTATTAATTCAACGTAAATACTGTAGTTCAATAGTATATTTCTAACCTCAAACCATCTGTCTTAGAAAATAAGAATTTGGAAACTGTTCAAACAATATATGAAATGATGCACCCAGCTTCAAAATTCCGTTTTTTGACTTATTGCAGTTATGTGTAATAAATCGTACGATTTCATTAGTCAATACGTCTTAAAGCCAGATGTTGGTCGTTGCAAGAAAGCGTTGTCATCAGTGAGTGGTTTGTTATTGAATGATGATTCAACTTCGAGGAACCAGCAAAAATTGAAAAATTTATCCGCGAAAATTTAACTTAGTATCGATGGTTCATTGAATGATTATTTTAACTGAGTTTTTATAGTTGTTGATTTTATTACTGTAATTTCTATTTGACTAAGTGACATTTTAGTTTTAAAAATAAATTTTGTATGGTAACTGCTCAGATGTCGTATCT
>JAQIWS010001385.1:0-11710 GCA_034696085.1 Stigmatogaster subterranea | reverse complement strand
TAAAATTACGAAATTTGAAAAATTTGTGTTAAAATTACGAAATTTGAAAAATTTGTGTTAAAATTACGAAATTTGAATTTAATTTCAGAACGAATTTTTTTATGAAGGAAAACAAATATTACACGCATTTAAATTTTTTCTTACCTTTCGCGTATGTTTTTGCGTTGGGATTATTTTTTACCGAAGAAACACAATTTGTAAGTATTGGTCGAACCTCGATATAGCGAACTCGAAATTGTTGTAATTTTGAATTTTTTGTTGTAAATTTGACATAATTTATATTTTACCGCCATTTTATTCAGAATTGTTTGCTAAAACAAAAGTAAATCAGGTGAAATTTACGTTAAAACGAAATTTCAGGTGAAAATGTTCGTTATAGCGAAATTTTTTTACATGGGCGAATTTTTTTTACATTTATTTTTACACAAATTTTAATTCGCTGTATCGCGAAATTCGTTATTGCGAGGTTCGATTTGTATTTATTTTGAATTTTTACGATTTTTAGATTTAATTTATTTTTTGGTCGATTTTTTAATGTAGACAAAAGTTTTACACCGAGATCAAACCAACGAGTGGAAAGGATGGATGCAGTTGATGATATTAATATATCACATGACGGGTGCTAGTCAGGTTCTTCCAATTTACATGCACATTCGGGTTTTAGTGACGTCGTACTTATTCCTCAGCGGTTACGGCCATTTTTCATATTTTTGGCAAAACGGTGACGTCAGTTTGTTACGGTTATTCCAGGTAATTTCGATTAAAAATACGAAAATTTTGTACGAAAAATACGAAAATTTTGTGAAAAAATACGAAAATTTCATGAAAAATATGAAAATTTTGTGAAAAAATATGAAAATTTTGTACAAAAATACGAAAATTTTGTACAAAAATACGAAAATTTTATGCGAAAAACACAAAATTTTTATGAACAATACGAAAATTTCATGAAAAATATGAAAATTTTATACAAAAATACGAAAATTTTATGCGAAAAACACGAAATTTTTGTGAAAAATACGAAAAATTAACAAAAGATATAATTATTAATTTCTTTACAGGTTTTATTTCGAATTAACTTACTAGTTATCGTTTTATGTTTATGTATGAATCGACCGTACCAATTTTACTATTTTGTTCCATTGGTCTCGTTTTGGTTTCTTGTTATTTACGCTACGATGGCTTTTATACCTCGTGTAACGAGTTCGTCGGCTGAAGGTATCAAAATACACTAAAATACAGTCCAAAAATCCGAACTCCACAAATCCGGACCACTCGAGAATCCGGATTACTTGAGTTTTCAAAAAAGTCCGGATTTTCGAACCTCTCGGAATATCAAAATATTTCCGATAATCGAATTTTTATCAGAATTCTTCGTTAAATTTAAAATACATTAAAATTCTTCGTTAAATGTGAAGTTTTATCAAATTTTTCATTAAATTTATACATTAAAATCACTGTCTGCGCATCCGGAAAACTCGCGAATCAGGAAAACTCGAAAATCCGGATTTTTGGACTTTTACTCAATTTACATTTTACTTTTGAAATTTAAGTCAAACATTGATTTTATTTATATTTTCAGTGAGCCCGCTACAAAATTTATACATGGTATTGAAATTCGTGGTTCTCTTCAGTGTCGTCACTATTTTATTCATATCCGAAGTTTTCTTCGAGAAAATTTTCGTCACTCGTCCTTGGAAAGCGTTTTTCGTCACCGAAGACGATTCGATTCGTGAATGGTGGTTTCGATGGAAAATTGATCGATATGTATATAATCGATTTTTATGCTTAAAAATCGATTTTTAATCAAAATTATTAATTTTTTGTTGTTTTTGTAATTACAGAGCACAGCTTCTGGAATGTTGTTCGGATTCGCGTATTATTTACTTAAACAGTATCGGATATTACAAGATTCGAATCATAGTAATTTATTTTCGAGGAATTTAGCGCTAATGGCGACGTTTCTTTCTTTGATCGGTTTATTTGTAAGCATTTCGTTGTTTAATTCATGTTGTCAATATTTATTGACGTTTTTTTGTTTTAGGGTTATTCGGCATTTGCGAAATTATGTCGAAATAAAGCCGAGTGCAATGAAATTCATCCTTACGTTTCGTTCATTCCAGTGAGTAATTTTTGGAAGATTGGAGATTAAAATGTGGAATATGTAAATTTTTTGTTGAATTTGTTAGATTACATCGTATATAATATTACGTAATATCAGTGGTTTACTTCGAACGAGGTATAGTACGTTTTTCGCGTGGTTTGGAAAGATCTCGTTAGAAGTAAGACATTATTTTTGTATTTTGATTTTATTGGTTTATCAAAACATAAAAAAGATTGTAAATTTGTTCGGAGAGTTAGAAAGATTAATTTTAATGCTTTAACGAGTGAAATTATCAAAATTTATAGGTTGTTGTTGATGAAAATCGATTTATTTTTGGTTTTACGATCTAAAAATCAAAATTTTTATTCGATTTTCATCAAAAGATTTGTCGACAAAGGTTGTAAACTTGGTTTTAGCGTTGAAAAAGATTAATTTTAATGCTTTAACGAGTGAGATTATCAAAATTTTAAGTTTCAATTGACAAAAATCGATTTATTTTTGATTTTACGATCCAAAAAACAAAATTTTTATTTGATTTCTATTCGATTTCAATCGAAAGATTTGTCGATTGAGCTTGTAAACTTGGTTTTAGCGTTGAAAAAGATTAATTTTAATGCTTTAACGAGTGAAATTATCAAAATTTATAGATTACAGTTGATGAAAATCGATTTATTTTTGGTTTTACGATCTAAAGATCAAAATTTTTATTTGATTTTTATTCGATTTCAATCGAAAGATTTATCGACAAAGCTTGTAAACTTGGTTTTAGCGTTAAAAAAGATTAATTTTAATGCTTTAACGAGTGAAATTATCAAAATTTACAAGTTTCTATTAACAAAAATCGATTTATTTAAATTTTGTTATTCTTTTTTCATCTCTTTTCAGTTATTCATCTGTCAATACCACATCTGGTTAGCAGCTGACACGCACGGTGTTTTGGTTTTAGTTCCCAGTTATCCCGTGTTAAACATGATGGTCACTTCATTCATCTTCGTTTGCTGCGCCCACGACATTCACGAAATAACCCTAAAATTAGTAAAATACGCCATACCTTCCGATTGGCGGTATTTGGTCCGAAATATGACTGTATTTTTCTTTATTCTTATTCCAATTGGAATTCACGACGGAATGTTTTGATAAACATCGACGAAATAATCATTTTTGTGCCTTCCATAATTTTGATTTTATTTAGTTTTGTTTTTGTTGATTTTTGTTGATTTTTGTTTTATTAAATGCGTGAATTTATTGATTTTGATTTATTACTTTTTTTTTGAGATTTTTGTAAATTATTGATTGATTGATTTTGATTTTTTGGTTCCTTTTATTGAAAGGATTGATTTATATGCTATACTAGTCAATGGAATCATTTTTGTGTAATAAAAATTTGAATAAATCGAAATAAAAATATTAAAAATTTGAAATCAGCGATCAAGTTTTCATTTTTTTGGTGATAGTCAAAATGATAAGTGGCAAATTGTTTTTATTTTTAGTCAATTTTTTTGACTAAAAATTTCGCTAAAATGAAAATTTTTTATTGTAATTGATGAAAAATTGATAAAAATGACGAAAAATCAAATTTTTCAGTCAATTTTCTTCGATTTTCTTCGATTTTCTTCGATTTTCTTCAATTTTTGACCAAACATTGAATTTTTATTGATTAAAAATTTCGATAAAATGAAATATTTTTATTGTAATTGATGAAAATGAGGAAAAATCAAATTTTTCAGTCAATGTTCTTGAATTTTCGTCGATTAAAAATTTTGCTACAATGAAATATTTTCATTGCAATTGATGAAAAATTGACAAAAAATTGACAAAAAATTCTAATTCTCCCTCAATTTCCAAACAAAAAACCCCGTTAATCCCAAATCCATCAAATTCACCATAATTTCACCATCTAACTCCAACTACACTACTTTATTAAACCAGATTAAACCAAACAAATCCTCAAATTCTACAATATCATACACTTATTATACAATACAACTAATCAAAAGTGAGCAAAAACCATTATACATTGCATATAACACATCAACAACAATTTTTAACCCCCAATCAACAACATCATCACCGAAATCAACAATATTCCCAATCCAATCTCCATCTTCCCAACTCCATCTTTGTTGCATCCGTCGCCTTGGCAACAAAAATGACATTCAAATTCATCTCGACTTCTATCGCACGTGTCGAGACCCAACATTTCGGCGTGTTTCTGGTCACGTAGGCTACACGGAGCTAAACCACATTTTTTCTCGATATGGAAACCGTCTTTTTCTGAAAAAAAAAATAAATTTGGGTTTTTTTGTACTAAAAATGCAAATTTTTGAATTTTTCATCACCTGTTTTTTTGAGGATTGTCATGCAACGGTCGAACGCTTGGCCTTTTGGGCATGGTTTTAAGTCGTCTTTGCATAAAATGTTGTCGTCAACGAGGCATTGGTAGCAACTTAGGTTTTCAGCTGGTGAAATAAATTGGGAAATTTTTAATTGATGTTTTTTAAAAGTGGAAATTTTTTTGGAGTAGTTGGAAATGATTGTTTGGGATTTTGAAACAGTGGGAAAATGAAGTTTTGTGATGTTTTTGTATTGAAAAATGTGAAAAATTAATTTTTTGGTTCGTTTTTATGTTTGAAAATGTTGTAAAAATGTTTTTTGACGTTTTTGTACTGTAAAGTGTAAAAATTGTTGGTGTTTTTTCGTGTTTGAAAATGTTGTAAAAATGTTTTTTGACGTTTTTGTACTGTAAAGTGTAAAAATTGTTGGTGTTTTTTCGTCTTTGAAAATGTTGTAAAAATGATTTTTTTGGCGTTTTTGCACTGAAAAGTGTAAAAATTAAATTTTTACACGTTTAAAAACAGTGAAAAATTGAAATTTTTGACATTTTTACTGTTTTTTTTTTTCATTTTTTTCATTTTTTCCGTGTTTGAACAAGTAAAAATGATGTTTTTCACGTTTTTCTACTGAAAACTATAAAAATTCAACATTTAAATTTTTTTACTCTGTTGAAAACAGTAAAAATTTGAAATTTTTGGTGATTTTTAGTGCTTGAAAATGTTGTGAAAATGAAGTTTTGTGACGTTTTTGTATTGAAAAGTGTGAAAAATTAATTTTTTGGTTCCTTTTTATGTTTGAAAATGTTGTAAAAATATTTTTTGACGTTTTTGTACGTACTGTAAAGTGTAAAAATTTAATTTCAAATTTTTTTTTGTTTCACACGTTTAAAAAACTTTAAAAAATAGGAATATTTCTAATTTTTAGTGTTTTATCACTTTTGAAAATGTAAAAATGATGTTTTTTGACGTTTTTATACTGAAAACTATAAAAATCCAATTTTTAGATTTTATTTTTACAGTTTTAAAAACAGTAAAAAATTGAAATTTTAAAAATTTTTGATGTTTTTTCGTGTGTGAAAATGCTGTAAAAATGATGTTTTTTGGCGTTTAGCACTAAAAACAGTGAAAAATTGAAATTTTTGACATTTTTACTATTTTTTCCATTTTTTTCCGTGTTTGAAAATGTAAAAATGACGTTTTTCACGTTTTTCTACTAAAAACCACAAAAATTCAACTTTAAAAAAAAATTTCTACACTTTTAAAAACATTAAAATACTGAAATTTAACTTATTTATATCCACATAACCACACCTCACTACATTCTCACACTTACCCACCATCCCAACATCCCACCCAAAAACTCTACTTTAACCCAACTCACCAAAACCTCCTCACCTCCCCAACCTCAAAAATTCAATTCCCAACACTCTTTATCACCCACCACCATCCCCAAAACCCCTTCCCACACTTTATTCTCCAAAACTTCATCTAATTTCCATTTTTCATCTTCTACCTTTCCCTTGACACCTAGCAACATAATCTCTTAAAACAACACCGCGGTTTAACATTTCTCCGCACTTTAATATCATCTCTTTACCTTTTTTCCACCTTTATCATTTTTTATTCCTTGGCTCGTTTCCAACACCTCAAAAAACCGTGGATTAAATCATCCGGGATGTGACACGCTTTCCTGAGATGAATTATTCGTAAGCATCTCGAGGGTTGCTTAGCAACGTAACGCATCATCCGACCTCGTTTTAAAACGTGGTTGGTGTTTTAAGTAATCTAGGTTTTTATGATGTTGTTTTATAGATGGTAATTTTGTAGGGAAAATGTTGTTTTGTGAGTTTTTGAAGTAAACAGGTGTGAATTTTTTAATTTTTTTGGAAGGTGGAAATTTTTTGGGAAGATGGAAATTTTTTGGGAAAATGGAAATTTTTGGTAAAATTGATTTTTTGTGGGTAAAATTGATTCTTTTTTAGGAAAATAAATATTTTTGGGGAAAATGGAATTTTTTTGGAAAAATGGAATTTTTTTTTTGGAAAAATGGAATTTTTTTTTTTGGAAAAATGGAATTTTTTTTTTTGGGAAAATGGAATTTTTTTGGGAAAATGGAATTTTTTTGGAAAAATGGAATTTTTTTTTTTGGGAAAATGGAATTTTTTTGTGAAATGGAATTTTTTTGGGAAAATGGAATTTTTTTGGGAAAATGGAATTTTTTTGGGAAAATGGAATTTTTTTTGGGAAAAATGTTGTTGTTGAGGTTTGGAGATTGAAATGTTGATTAAAGAATGTTTAATTAAGGATGGGGTTTGTGATGAGGTAGTTGGGTTTGACGTCAGAAGTTGAGAGTTACGAGACTTGAAAGTGAAATTTTCTTAAAGCAGACGCTTTAAGAAAATGGAGTTGCGGTGGTTGTTGGGGTTTTTCAAGATTTCTAACTTTTTTCCCAGAGTTTTCGTCAGTTTTCCTGCCAATTTTCCATTTTTTCAGTGTTTTCATCATTTTTTTCAACATTTTCACTCGACTTTCCGCCAATTTTCTATCTTTTTCCAATATTTTTCACTTTTTTCCCCAACATAATCATCATTTTCCCCAGCGTTTTTCAAAATTTTCTCGTTTTTTCCCGATATTTTCACCTGTATTCCCTCCAATTTTCCCATTTTTTAAACGTTTTTTACTATTTTCCCGCTATTTTTCAACATTTTCACTACATTTTCATCATTTCCACCAAGATTTTCCAACATTTTCTAACGTTTTCCAACATTTTCACCAACATTATCCAACATTTTTCAACATTTTCACCAACATTATCCAACATTTTTCAACATTTTCACCAACATTATCCAACATTTTTCAACATTTTCACCATTTCCACCAACATTTTCCAAGATTTTCCAAGATTTTTCAACATTTTCCAACATTTTCACCAAGATTTTTCAACATTTTCACCATTTCCACCAAGATTTTCCAAGATTTTCCAACATTTTCACCAAGATTTTTCAACATTTTCAACATTTTCACCATTTCCACCAAGATTTTCCAAGATTTTTCAACATTTTCCAACATTTTCCAACATTTTCCACCATTTTCACCAACATTATCCAACATTTTCACCACTTCCACCAACATTATCCAACATTTTCACCACTTCCACCAACATTATCCAACATTTTCACCACTTCCACCAACATTATCCAACATTTTCACCACTTCCCCCAACATTTCCCATCATTTTTCACATTTTTCTTCATCTCTAAATTTTTCCACAAAACCCTTTTCCGCTCTTAATTTTTCTCCAATTCTACAAATTTTTCACTCTCCAACTCTAAAAACCCTACCATCACTTATTACAACCCATTAACCCCACTAAACCCCAAATCGATTAAACCACCACCAAATTAAACATTCAAATAACCCATCACATCTTCCAATTTCCCTAACACCCTAATTTAACTCACTCACCACCAGAGGCGCCGCGCGGAGCAAATAAACCAAAGATCACGATCAACGACAGTATCCTCAACTCCATCTCTTCGCCATCCGCGATCCTCGACACCAGTTCAAATCGAAACTCGTTTACGACCAACGAGCTTTATTCGTTCGCGTTTATTGCGAACTGAGGTCGAAACGTGTACGTTTACAAACTCGACCACGCCTAGTCGGGTAAAAGAAAATTTATCCCGGGATTCTTTTCAGCCAATCCCGTCATCCCGTTACGCGAGATAAATGTGCGATGTTTCGTGCGCGTGCGCGGTGAGTTAAACCCGGGAAATTTATAGGTTCGGGTTTTAGAGTTTGTTTTTAATAACGACGTAACGATTAATGATATGACGTCATCGGTGATTTATACACTTGAGTCAACATTATGTGAAATTAATCATCGATGACGTCGTTTATTAAACTAATGGCGGTTCTTCATCGTTTTCGTCTCGTAACGATTAATGATATGACGTCATCGGTGATTTATACACTTGAGTCAACGTTATGTGAAATTAATCACCGATGACGTCATTTATGAAACTAATGGCGATTTTTTCTCGTTTTGATCTCGTTTTGATCTCGTTGCTTAAAATATAAGTTATAAATTAGATTTTAAGTAAATATTGGTGTTTATTTAACTTTTAACAACCATTTTGGGCTTGTAGAAGATAAAATTGTTTATTTTTGGCGTTTTATTACGAAAATAAAAGACTTAAATGTCGAGTTACGGCGAATAATTTCTCCAGAGAGACGGTACTCATTCTTTTAGTGGATATCAGTAGCTAGGCAACGAGATTCTTCGCTAGCAACATCGATTGAGCGGTCAGGTGAGTCTAATTTCCTGTTTTCAGGTGCAAAAGTTGGTGGTGGTAGGATGTAAAGTAATTAAGAATCATGGAATGGGAAATTTGGATTAATTTTGGGATGAAGATTTCGTGCTATTTTTAGGTTGAAAAGTTGATCGAGAGTTTCGGAGAATGAGAAAGGTTGAAGATGGTGGAGAAGGTTTGAAGTGATTTGAGGGAATTTTAAAAATTGAGTAATGTTTAATTTTTGATGAAGAATTCAAAAGGTTTTTTTTTAAAGTAGTGGAGTTCAATGTTAAAATTTCAAAAAATTCTGGTAGATGAATTTTGAATTTTGAATTTTTTTTTAAATTTTGAACACTGTTAACGTTAGTGAATTTTTGGTCAAAATTCAAAGTTTAAAATTCAAAATTTAAGAAATTCAAAACGTTCAACATTGAAAAAATAAAAAAAAAAGATTCAAGATTCAAGAAATTCAAAAAAAGATTCAAAATTTAAGAAATCCAAACCGACTCCAAATTCAAAAAATCCAAAACGATTCCAAATTCAAAAAATTAAAAATTAAAAAAATTCAATACATTTAAAATTCAAGTAATTCAAAATTCAAAAAATTAAAAACGTTCAAAATTTAAGAAATTCAAACCGATTCCAAATTCAAAAAATCCAAAACGATTCCAAATTCAAAAAATTCAAAACGTTCAAAATTCAAAAAATTAAAAATTCAAAAAATCCAAAATTCAAAAAATCCAAACCATTTAAAATTAAAAAAATTAAAAATTAAAAAAATTAAAAATTCAAAAAATCCAAAATTAAAAAAATCCAAATCATTTAAAATTAAAAAAATTAAAAATTAAAAAAATCCAAACCATTTAAAATTCAAGAAATTCAAAATTCCAAAAAATACAAAACGATTCCAAATTCAAGAAATTCAAAACGATTCCAAATTCAAGAAATTCAAGAAATTCAAAAAAATCAAGATATTCAAAAAGTACAAAAAAATTCAACAAATTCAAAAATATTCAAAATTCGAGAAATTCAAAACATTCAAAATTCAACAAATCAAAAACATTCAAAATTCAAATCTCCAACACTTTAATCCCACCACAACTCATTCTTCACAAACCACAAACCAAAAACCACATCACGCACCAATCCTTAATTTCCAACTTTACACAACTCTTCGATCTTCTTAACCCGATTTTCAAACTCAACTCGCTGCAGTCGAAGATCACCCTCAAGTCTCGCTATTTCGCTCTTCCCGTACGACAACTGCGCTTCGTGACTTCTCACTAAATCCTGCAGCGAATCCATTTGTTTGTGTTGCCAATTGACCAAATTAAGTGCCGTACCTCCTACAACCACCGCAATAATCGCCACCAGGAGGGGCAATTTGTCAATTTTGTGATAGGCCTGCATTAAAAGAAGAAAGAAAATGGAAGATTTGATCGAAAAATGTCGATTAAATTATGCAAATGATGGAATTTTTGAATATTTTCGATTGAGTGATGACTTGAATCAAAAGTAGCGGTGAGAAAGTATAATTTTTCGTTCGGGTGATTGTAGTTTTGATTAAAGTCGACAATGTCGACAATGTCGACTTTACTGATAAACACGACAATTCGAGGTAAAATTTTGTGAAATTTTAAGATTTTTGGTATTTTGATGTCGATAGTTTTAGTTAATTTCGATTTTGTCGATTTTTTTATTTGTCGCAGTCGACAATGTCGATTTTTTTGAGTTTGATAATTCGAGGTAAAATTTTGTGAAATTTTATGATGTTGTATTTTTTGTAGTTTGATGTCGACAATTTTAACTAATTTCGATGTTGTTGGTTTTTATATTTGTCGAAGTCGACAATTTTTATTAATATCTAAACTTGTGATTGCCGAATTCGACAGTTAGAGAAACAAAATTTGAATTATTTCCATATTTCACTTTTTTAATCCATTGATGCCGAAAATTGCGTTTGTCGAACTCGACAAGTCGATATTAATTTTATATTGTTATTTCGACAAAAAATATCAAATTATCGCAAAATAAAACTGTAAACAAAGTTTCCGGATTTCGATATCGACAATTTAATTAACGTCGACGTTGTAGTTACTTATATTTGTCGAAGTCGACAATTTTAATTAATTTTCAAATTTGTAATTGCCGAATTCGACAAGTAGAGAACAAAATTTTGAATAATTTCAATATTTAACTTTTTTATCCTTTGATGTCGACAAGTGCATTTGTCGAACTCGACATTACTTCGACAAAAAAAAATTACCTCAAAATAAAAACTATAATCAATTTTTTCGCATTTTCGACATCGACAATTTTTTTAACATCGACATACGACATTTTTCAAATTTCAAAATTTTTCCGACATTCTCATTAAAACAAAAATATTCTCGTTTATCGATTTGCTAAAACCACAATCATTTAATATCTCGTTTTATGTCCGAATTTAATCACGTGCACTTTCCCGGATCAGCTATAAAACGACGCGTTTTGTCGCTCTAATGCGCAACCTTAAAGTCGACATTCTTAAAACGTTTCATTAAAGTTGATAAATTTAAACGATGAGAAAAATTTTATGTTGAACTTACTTTATGAGGCATGTGCTCCATGTTGTAAAATTATCTACCTGAGGATAATTATCATCACCTGATTGAATTTCTATTATAAAAATTCCGAGTGTCGATTTTCGTGATAAAAATATTGATAAAAAATTGTTATTGTTTTTTCGATGTGCTGTTTTGTTGATTTAAAAAGCTATATTCGATGTTTGTCGATGTAAAGATTTGATGGAAAAGTGTCGAAGTTAACAAAATTTTCTCGGCGTTTTTGACACTTTTAAAATGAATCGAAAATTGACTTAAAATGTCGAACTAAACATTCGACGAATTTACGACATTTTTTAAAATCGAGTTTGAAAAATGAGTAAAAATGTCGAACTAAAAAATTAACGAATTTACTACACTTTTACAAATCGAGTT
>JAQIWS010001384.1:0-11727 GCA_034696085.1 Stigmatogaster subterranea | reverse complement strand
TTTTAACTCCAAAGGCAAGACTCGCCCTCCCGCGAGGACTCTTCTCTTCCTGTCGGAGCTTCCGTGATTGTTTCCCAGCTGATCTTAATTGAACTCACCCAACATCCCCGCACCAACTGGAAAAGAGCAACTAGATAACCCGCGAGTAAAGGATCCCCGAGCAATCAAACCCCCCTAAATGAAACTAAGCAACGTAAAGAGATCAACAACGCGCACCAAAAACGTTTCCAAAAAAAAATTGCTTCCTATAAAAAACAAAATCGAATCAAAGCTAAAATGATAACATAACCTAATATTCAAACTTTTCGATTTACGCGTCGACAAACGGATAAAAAAGAAAGAAAAAAGCATAAAAAACGAGAATGGAGGAAGAGAGAAAAAAAAACGTGCTCTAAAGACATTCACAAACTAAAGGAAGTGGTAGCATCAGGCGCAAATCTGCCTCCGGAGACTCGAGGGTATCTTCGTCTTTTCAGTCAAAGATGCTTAGTTGCGTTCGCCCGAGTGTGAAACCAATCGCATCGATCCGAGTCTTACTCCTACCAGGTGCTGTTTTACAGCCAACAAATTCTTTCTCAAATAGCCATAGGCCAAACCCCAAAACCGTACGGGATACTTTAAACTTTTTTTATGAAACTCAAACGAATGCGCCGTAGTTTTATTCTCAAAAAATTGATTTGCCCTTTACGAGCGCACCGAGTAAATTAATTAGGAAACCCGACGTGGCTTTGATGAACGAGCGTGGGAGCGATGTCTTTCCGGAAAACAACTACCCGTCTTCGACCGACAAATTAAACTGCAGGTTTCATTTACCCAGTAGGCGACGACCACGCATGCGGTGCGTTTCGGGTACAAATTCATAGCGAGTTCGAGGCTAGACGACAAAATAAATGCCAGAGTCGAGTAAACAAAAGACAAAAAAGCAATTAGCGAAGTAGGAAAACCAAAACACGTCAAACGTGAACTGAAAATGCAGTTATTTAGATTGAAAGCTAATGTTTTGTAAATAAATTCGCGTTTGTCTCGATTCGATCTTCGCTACTATATCGATTTTGCCACACGTGCCAGAAACTGCAATCACCGAGTAAATTATTCTACGGCACAATTCAAATTGAGTGCTAAACGATTCCTTAACGAATAAAATGACAAAGTACGAAATTTGAGGACGAAATTGGTCGAAAATCCGGTTGAACAAACGTACTAATACAACACCGGAAAAACCCACGCTTGGGCAAATAACCAACACTCACGGAAAGTGACACTTTTCCCTTCCTCCTCATCCTCTTCTTTCGCCATCATTGCACTCTACCGACAGTGGAATCTCGAGCAACACTTTTCTTCCTTCACACGCACACGCGCGCTGTTCACTTACCTCTCCTCGCTCTTATCTTTTTTTCTTTCACTTATTTTTTTTTTTTACCCATCTTTCCCCTCGCTTTTCTTTAAAGACGACGCGCAATTTGATCGCGGTAAATCAAGTCTCTCCTTTTTCGCCTTTACGACGAGCAAAATCATCATCGTTGAATAAAATATACCGCGGCGCCGTCGCCTATTTTCATTAGCGCGTTCCGACGGTACGGGGTTCACCACATCCAAACACACTTTTTCCCTCAAACATCCCGCGTGATACTAATTCTGGTTGACGTTTGGCATCGGCTTAAGGAATTTCGTTTCTCACCGAAAGACACAAATTCTCAAAAAACCGTGGAGTGAAGAGTAAAATTGTAGCCTAGGAAATGTGCGTTGACTTTCATCCCCGTTTCACGACGTGCGTAACTCGTTAAGTATAGTAAACAGAAATTTACAATCCAAACAAAACTTGGCACTCGAAGTGTCGAAACCGATGCCGAGTAAGATGATATCCTCTCCCATTAAATAAAACAGTAGATGTCCAAAAGTCAGAATGCTGGGTATCCGGAAACCCGAAAATTCTGACTTTCGAACCACTCATCACGCAAACTCACCTCAGCTTCTTCCTCCGCATCATGGAGAAAGCAGTAAGAGCTCTTCAATTTTCAAGTTTAAAAACTAATTTCGCAGTAGTGAATTCATCGATAAATCATAATTATTCGTCGGCGTTTGTGAAAAGCAGGAGAAAAACGCCAAATTTAGACTGAAAACATTTTTTTTCTTCATCAACTCAAAATGAAAAGCGCGAGATAAAAGCGGGAATGAGTGGGCTAAATCGAATTTCAGCGTCGTTAATATCTGTTTTCACTTAACCGGATATCATTCGGATCATCTCCAGCTAACCCGAACTCAACCGTGAACACGACGACAGCGCCGACGACGATGCAATCAATGCTAATTAAGCGGGCCTAATTGGAGGCCTCGACTGAATTTTGTTTGTGTACCGCACAAACTCGCGCGACGGCAAAAATAATTACACTCTTAACTAATCTAAATCTCTCTTAAATTATCCCAATTAGCGTACGTGAAAATACTCGGGTCAAGTGATGCCAAACTCATCCTGAGAATAATGAATCCCACTGGAACTTCCCTCTTTACGTATTCATCGAATTTCGCGAGTGAAATATTTTCTATTATAAATTCAACGCTAACGACCGAATAAACGCACGACAAAATCAAATTAAATCCACGTATTGCACGTGGCCTTATTTATCGTATCCCCGCCAATTTTTTATCCCAGCCTGGTAAATGCAACTTTTTTTTTCCTTCTTTCGGGTCTTTAATTGAAAGATAGTAAACAAAATACTCCCACATGGTGGTTCAAGAGACACTTTCGAAGTACAGTAAAACCCCGTTATAACGCGGATTCGGATATACCGCGGATTCGGTTATAACGCAGCACACTAAAATCTCCTTTACGAATTAATTCGTTATAATGAACAAATTTCGCCGTCCCTTCGAGTTCGCTACAGCGAGGTCCGACCTGTATACGCGATTGCGACGGGAGAAAACAAGAGAAGGAGTCGAAAATAACGAACGGTCACTGCGGGGCGATTAATTCGATCGTTCGACGTTATGCGCAAAAATTCGAAACGATGGCAGGAAACTGGCGTCGGTTGTCGGTGGGCAAATAAACGAACAACATCCTTTCGACGAAGCAAACATCACGCCTCTCTCCCAGGAATATTCGCTTTATGTAATTTGCAAATGCGCGTGTTCAAAGCGGCTTTTGTGTTTTTTCTTTCCTTTCATATTTAAGAGAAAGCAAAAATCCATTTTCTCCGCATCAATTAAGGTAATGTCCGTTGATCGATGAGATTTCGACGGCAGATTACCGGGCGAAGAAGCCGCCGCCTCAGCTAATGCGCAAGATCGACGAAAACGTTCGATTCCAGTCGGCGGATTTAATAACCTCGTACAACGGCTACGAGTAATTAAGATACGAGCGAAGAAAGAGAAAGAACGAGATTAAAGCTCGTTAATCAACGAACAATTCTCTCGCCCGGGGTTATTTATCCAGCCATTACAGCCATCCGTCCTTTACGACGTTCATCCACCACCGACACACGAAATAAATACCGCAATTAAACCCAAAAACACCTACGACCAAAACTCGCAACTTCTCAAATCCAACTGAGACATCAAATACACGACGTTCTTCGAAGGCGACAAAAGGTAAAACGATGCAATTCCGGCTCAGTTATGAAAAAATCCATCGGGGACCACAACGAGAAAAGGAGACAGAGATATAAACGAAGCGGGCAGGGGAGCCGCGAGAAGGATTCCGCACAATTCTGGCACTCGTCTTTTCTCGTATATTAGAGCGATAATGAAGAAATAAAATCACGCCGCCTCATAAGGCGCACGTGTCTCTCGTTCCAAGTATCGCCCGCCCACAGGCATTCGGGGATCCATCAACGGAAGGGGCATCGAGAAACGACTCGCTCATTTCCTCGCTGTTCACTAAACTGTGAACCGGTTCTCTTTCACTTTATTTACACCCGCGTTCAAAGCGTGTACGAAGGCTTTACAGCGTCCGATTTCTAATGCATTCACCAAAACCCACTTTTAGTTAAACGTGTCAGTTAGAGGTGAGTCGAGGTCATTGGAATTGAAAAAACATGAAAATTCATCGCAAACAATCCACCGCAGGACAAATTCGTGAATTGTTTGCGATGAATTTTCCGGACACCAAAAAGACGAGGTTTTGACGACTGCTTTTTCAGTCGTTTTAAATATCGTGAAGCGAGTCGTTACACTTTTAATTACGTAGTCGGTGCAAGCGCGTTAATGATCTACCCGCGTACTATCAGCGTGCGCTGTCAACTTCGCTAACGCGCAGAAATTCTCTTTTCATCATTAAAATCCCAGTCTGATAATAACGAAGGCATTCAAATTAAAATGAGACCCAACTATGAACGGCATGCGAGCGCAACACAGCCGCAAAACACGCGACCCACTCCTCACGACCAAATCATTTATCCTCACCCAACAGTCAACTCGGACAAAAAATCTCAAGGATGAAGTAAAAATAAAAAGAAAACGAAAACTGCTATAAATTGATCTCCGCTGAAAACAAAGTCATTTCACCGTTGGGATAAATCGACAAAAAAAAATTGAAAAGGAGAAAAATAATAAAAATAAGCCAGACGCACGAAGTTCGAACTCTCTCGTGACACTTAAACTCAATTGCCAACGTTTGAACCGGAAAAAAAAAACATTTCGTGCTAAAGTTCATTTTCGATAACCAGTTAAAGATGGCAACGACAGATTAGGTTAAGAGGGTCAACGGCGCGCCCCTGATGCCTGTACACCGTACCGAGCAACGACGTGCGAACTCGTGGATCACTTCACAAAGCGACAATTAAACAACGAGTACTCTCGTAAATTCGCGGTTATCGAACTAAGATTTTTTATTTAGAATTCAAAATTAAAATTCACCGCAGGAAAAAAATAAAAATCAAATTGCCGTCGTATTAAACAAGGTTGTGATGTTGTCGCAAAGATTGACGCCGATAGGAAGCCAAGACGAAACGCGCGAGCGAGCGTGAGATCAGCTCGATTCCGTCGGTAGCTCCGCGTCTTATGAGGTTGTAAATTCCTGATGGCATCGGTTATTTATTGATTCCTTACGTCGACTCGCAATGCCCCCCCTCGACACTTTTATCGCCGACCCATATTAACAAAAGTTTATTACGAAACATTTCCACGTCGAGTCGTCGACTGACAACGAACCCGTCCGTCGTCAAGGATACAAAATCCCTCACCGATCGAAAAATTGGGAAAAAACAGCTGGGAACTCAATTGACTTCTAAATTTATTTAAGAAAAATACAGTTTGAACTCTCCAAAAAAAAAACCCCAACGCTTTGCTCTTTAATAACACTCCCCGTGCCGACAGTCTCGAGCAGTTCCATCTCCATTATTATTATTATTACGACAGCGCTCGAAAAGGCTTCTTTTTATTTTCTGCATTTTCATTTCGTTCCGCAATCGCAACTGGCAACATTTCACAGACTTTCAAATAAATGAAAAGAAGAGCGAGAGAGACGGTGCGCGGTATAATTTTTAATCGTCTTAAAACCGACGCACGTGCCATACAGTCATATAAAGTAGTCACCGTCGCCGTCACCGTCAAAACAATTTCCAACGTTACCTAACTTGAACTTTCGAGCAAAAGGAGCAAAGTGCCGACAGTGACGATACGCAGGTTGCCACAACGGGAAAATATTATTACCCACTCACTGCCCCGCCTCTCCTTCTCTCCTATTCTCGCTCGATCTCGTTTGCTGTACTCGAATTTTTTTTTTCAAACATCAAATGCCTCGGAGTCGCCTTCCGATATACAGTACACAACAAACTTCATTTTTGATTCCACAACGCTCCTCGGACCGAGTTATGAAAAAAACGAGAGAAAAAAAATGAAGCAAATCTCTCGACGGCGTTGTTACCGAGTAAACTCTTCTCTGGCACGAATAACAGCAGCAAAAGCGCTGAATGCGTATCTATGACCTTTTACATTTCGCAGCATCAGCGACAATAACCCCGCGCCGTTTCAGCTTATTACGTGTTGCCATTTCAACAACAAATGTACACTGCGAGGTAAATTTAAAATACATTCCGTCTTTTTTTTTTTCGTTATCCTCTCCGCCCGTCGTAGACTGTGAAAAAAGGTAACTTGGTCCAGCGCGCGCAAACGGTCTAAATCCGCACGAATCCGGAATAGAAAGTGCGGAATCCCAGAAAGTCCTATCTCACGACTTAAAATCGACAAAGATAAAAAAAAAAAAAAACGAGGGTAGAAAAGACCATATTGAATTTTCGTCAAAGTTCATCCGGATCGGATAAGAAATCAAGTCAAAAAAAAGGAAAAAAAAAAAACACGGTTGGACAAAGTCGACTCTAAATTCCAACTTCTTTTTTTTCCCCGAGTTTCTCGCTAAAAACTCTTGAGATAATTTTACGTTCCCGCCGTGACCTTTTTAAGAATCACTAACGCAAGTCGATGACAAAGTTTTAATCAAATCTCCTCCAGCGAAACAAGCTCGCTAAAATCAGCGATGATCCCTTCGAGGTACAGTATAGTAAAACCCCGTTATAACGCGGTTCACGGGGAACTAAGTAACACCACCGTATAATGAGGCGAAATTTCCACGGGTTCTAGTGCGCTGGGGGACATGACTATACCCGCGTTATATCCAAATCCGCGTTATAATGGGGTTTACTGTATTAACGAATAAACTCGAAAAGGTTAACACATTACAAACATCAAAGTCTCATCGCGGAAATTTTTTTTTAAGTATCTTTAGCCGAGGTACAAAGGTGAACACCCGGGAACGCCACGATACTGACGAGTAAAGAATTTTCGATCACCCGCACTCATCTTTTCTCGCCTACGGCTGCTCTCGTACATATAAACGACACCTATTCTCAAGACGCACATTTCGAAGGTAAGCAAAGATAGTTTGGGCGTTTGCGCGGAAGTCAGCTTTAGAGATTGGCTCACATCTCATTTCAAATTCACTCTACGCTTTTGAAAAATAAACTCATCTCTGGCTCACCTCCCAGCTTCTTGTCCCCGCTGCCAACGACAGACCGCATCGCGATTAAACTAACTTAAACTCGTCTCTTATTCTCGCTCCTCCGCAGCTGCTTCTGGCGTGAATTAATTTGAGTTTGCCAATTAAAAAAAAACAAAAAACGTATGACGAGAAAAAAACACCCGCACGAACGTTTTTTATTTCTCGCGACAGCGAATTAAAACGCAAAAAAATGCAAAAGCGTAAGCTAACCGATCTCAACTCGCGTTCCTCTTCAGTCTCCTGGTTCACGTCGAGCGTGCATTCAGCCGGCACTCGGCGTTTAAGGTCTTTTAACTCGGAGACGTGCAGTGTAACCTGCATTTGACACGAGATGTATCGCATTGTAACACTCGAGTCTCTCCTCACAAATCTACCGTACTCGTTCGTTACTCGGAAATTGTAACGATGGAATGATTTAGTGCCACGCCTTTTTCTTCGGCGTTAAATCTATCGGCAAATACACTCTGACTAATCGTTTATCATTCACGATCGATAACGATTATAAATCACTTCTAACCGGTCATTTATCGCCATGTACAGGTACAGTAAAATCCAGTTATACCGGGGGACATAGCGACACCCGCGTTATTGGTTGTCCACTGTATAATGAGGCAAAATTTCCACAGGTTCTAGAGTGCTGGGGGACATGACTAAACACGCGTTATATCCAAACCGCGTTATAACGGGGTTTTACACCCATTGCAACACGCAGTAATACCTTCACAGACTGAATTTAATTTCACTCGCCTAACTAGCGTCCTCTCGTCTTTTATCTCGTTTTATTAAACGAAAGTGTCTCGACGCTGCAATTTCCTCGTTCTCAAAACAAATTTAACGCAAATTTCCTAATTCGCGACAGACATAATCCGCGAAACAATTTCAATATTAGTTGAGTCGTTCGCGCTGTGTATAACACACCATAAAAAATGGTAGTGACGAAAAGTCAAACGACTCGACCCTTTTTTTTGTAAAAGCGATTCGCAAACGCGTCGATTACTTACTTAGGCAAAAGACGATGACGATGGCACAGTTCGACTAGAACAAGACCGCCTCTAAAACGACTATAATTCCGGAGCGTGGATACGCGTGCGAATGTCTCGCACGGCGCGTGGCACCGACTGATCTCAAACGCATACCCGTCACCCGTTTCTCGACTCACACGCAGATGGAATCGTCCGCGCGGATGACGGGAAGCCAGCTTGTATCACATTCTCCCGCTTTGCATAAACAGACAGGTTAAATAAGCGAGGAAATAATATTATTATCGCACGTCGAGAGGAAACGGAAAGAAAAGGAAAAGAAGTTTCAATTGATAAAGCGTGAAATGAAAAGATGACATTAAAACACTAAAATAAAAATAAAAATGTATAATATAGAGAAGAAAATCGAGCGAACGGAAAACAAACCCCGTCTAATTAAGAAATCTTAGAGATTTAGACAACACACCGAGATCGTCTTTTAATTAACAATCAACGTCACAAAGAGTTTCGTAAAACGATCATCTTTCGTTATTCAGCGACTCTAACGAGATAATCTCCCTCTTCGATTCCAAATTATACCTCGACCCCCACTGCCCACGTCACCGTGCTTTCGACACACAAAATCACGAGTGTCTCAAATGCACGCGCGTGACGTTAGCTAACGAACCTTAACGACACTCATTCGCCCGGGGACGACTCATCGCAAACACAATACTCCCTACGGAAGTCCGGATGGAACTTACATTCTGTCGACATCACCTGACAATTTTCGGCTGATTCGACGAAATTGCTTTTAATTCTCGTTTCCGTTTTATAATGGACTCTGTCGCGATAATTTATTATTACGATCACGATGTCGACGCTGTCAAGGCAAACAATTTTCCCTGACCCCGCCTGCTTGTAGTATACTCCTTCACTCCGTCATCAGTTTGCCACAGTTAATTAACTAGAAGAGCAGGAGAGAAGAGGGAAAAGAAGAAAAAAGAAAAAAGAAACAAACAACCGACCAGCCGACAACGAACAACGCCAATGATCCATTAATCGATGAAAGTAAACTCCACTAACGAAACAAACACTCAAATTAGAAACTGTCTCGTTACCACCGTATTTATTACTTTTCACTGCAAGTCTGCAACCGTGCCTTTTCTTTTAACTGCAAACCCCGGAATTAAAAACTAAATCGAGTCGCAGTGGAGATTAAAGAGAAACAGAGGAAAGAAAAACTAGGCAATATTACACAATACCTCGTCGCTAAAAACAACTTCTCAAACGCAGTCATGCAGTTGATGAGAGTTTGGTTAAGTAAACTACGTGAAAATCAGTCTTAATTAAAACTCAAGAGTGGGGACTCACAAATCTCATTACAGTTGAATTCAACGCCCCTCCAAGTAAAAAAAAGCAAAAAAACAAGATCCTCAGTAAAAGGGATGAAAAAAGCAAAAAAAGCAAAAAAACAAAATAGCAATCCCGAACTCAGAGTAGAATCAACAAAAGTGATTCCAAAGCCAAATTAGCATCTGCGCGTTTGTTTTCCTCAGAGACGCTCGCCGGAGCGTCACCTTCGCACATTTTGGCAAACTATTCTCTCTCTCGTGACCTGCAACAACAACAGCGCGCTAACAAACTAATGAATAAAGAACGAATGAAATCGGAGCGCTTACCTTGTTCACGGTTTCATCAACCAAACCGCCGATGATATACACTTTAGTCCGATCCAACGATTCGCGAATGTTGGGGGAACCTGGTGTCGAGTAAACAAGATCCTCGGAGGAAAACAGATCCACGTGACTGCGATGCGTCATCTCCACCTGCGAGAGAAGAGAAACTAATTGAAAATGTACTGAGAACAACGTCGTCAAACGGAATTCGTCAAGACGAGATGAAGATAGAGGAGCAAATCCCTCCCGTAGTAATAACAAAATGGGTTCTCGGTACACCGGATAAGAAGGACACGCCCGTCTTAAAAACGAAATATAAAAAGACGTAAAATCCTACGGGTAATCACGACCGAGCACCCCATAACTTACACGGCTTTCTTTATATACAACTCGATAAAAATAAAGCTAGGGATTTTTTTCTTTTATCTCCCGGACGAAATAGGTACTCGTTAAAGTGAGAAACAGATGGATAAACCGGGGAATCTCGACAAATGCACGTTACAACGAAATTTTTTTTTTGTTTCTCCTTCCGACTATTTTCAAACTCGCGTCAGCTGCGTCCCGTCCATTTAAAAGAAAAAGGAAAAAAAAGTAGTCTCGCTCGGTTAAATGAAAGTCCGAGGGAAAGCGTAATTCGAAGAGAGAAAAACAAACAAGCAACTCCAACTCAAACAACCGTCGACCACCTCACATAAAAGAGGATTTGTGGAGAGTGGCGAGACCGAAATCTCAGTTCGCAGCGTTGCTTTCCACTCCAAATAATTGCGCTCTTTAAAAGCGAGGTGGGGTAACCTTTGCTTCGCCAAATTCGCTCGTCCATCGCAAGTAGCCGCCTTCGCTAAATAAATTTCCCCTCTTTTTACCAGTTCAATTTCACATTCGACGACGGTTTACGTCGTAATTCATCTCGCTTAATCCCATCTCACTTCCCGGTCCGCGCGACCGCACCGCTTTCTCCTCTTTACCACGCTCGATTTACAGCGTCGGACTCCGGCGACGACGTATAAAATGAAAATATCGATTTTTCCCTTGTACGACTCGATTAAAACAATATGACTCTCATCCTTTTATCTCCATCAAACTCAGAGACTTTCCGACAATCCACAGTCAGGCACCTCTTCAAACACCAACGTCTACCAGACAAAGAAGAATAAAGAGAACCCTTCTCCGCAAAACAACAACTCCTTCGACGGAGTTGCCATTCGAGTAAATTGCGTCCCCGAGCCAACTTCACGACGTCTATAAAACAGAACGCGCCTGTCAGAAGTCGTCGTCCGGAATTATTCCTTGATTCGGGTTTAAGGTGAAGCTGGTGATGTAAAAATAAAAGTAAAACCAACGACACGTCCGCAGCATCATTTTGTGTTTTATCGATTCGGATGAGTCTCTCGTAACTACAACGGGAAAAATCATATATTGTGCATTATTCTTTCCTTTATTTTCACACGTCGAGCTCAATTGCGATTCGCGTTTGCGCCGAGTGAAAATTGCGGGATCAAAGGGGTTAACCATCGAAACCTTCGCGCCGGGAAAATTAATCAAGACCGAAAATTGATTTCCCTCGTTTCTTTTCTTGGTAAAGAGCAAACTAACGACTGGTCAATTTTAAAAAAGGAAAAGAAAGCGATGAAAAGTGAATTTGGTCGACAGTTGTAAAATTAATGACAGACGCAACTCGCACCACAAAAGCAGAAAGGGGCGTTTGAAGAATCGAGAAAATTTCAACCGATGACGGCCGAGATCAATGGGGTCACACCCACAAACCCGATCACCCTCTCATACTCTCGCTCTCTGTCCACCCCACACTCGCGCTCCATCTTCGCCAGGAAAAATGGGTAGTAGTAACTGCGAGATTACATTCCTTCCACTCGGTTCGACCGAGCGAAGAAAACCGAACTTACCAATATAGACCACCCAGGCGACTGCTTCGAGAGAAATTACACTTTCCCGACACCCCGAAAACGTCAACAAAATAAAAAAAAAATTATGGATAAGGAGGGAAAAAATTCAAACGGCAAAACGAAGTAAACACGAGCGAGCAAAGATTTGGGATTGCGTTTACATTACTCCAAATTCATTTCCCAACTCGAGAAAAAAA
>JAQIWS010001383.1:0-11745 GCA_034696085.1 Stigmatogaster subterranea | reverse complement strand
ATTTTCGCGTGACATATATGTTGAGCATATCACGGGTAGGAGGCAGGAGTGATTTTTCTTTCTTCTCTTTTTCTTTTCTTTTTTTTCTTTTTTCTTTCGGAGGTGTTGGGTTTTCCCTTTGCTTTCTTACCTTTGTCTTTTTGTTTTTTTTCTTGACGAGCCTTTTTGGTTGATTTCTCTTTTTTTTGTTGTTGGGTTTTTTTTCTTTATTTGGGGTTTTGATATTTTGATATCACCTATTAGTTCAGTGGTCTCTTGGGGGCTCTTACGGAATTGGTGGGCCAGATTTAACAGCCATCAAAATGTTTCAGCCACTGTTGATATTTTAAGTACAATGCGTGGTCGATGGCGCAATTGTCTGACTTCGATAAAACAAAGCCTTCTTTTTAAAAGATTAGTAATGGTAAAAATATATTCGCAATTTTTTAAACAGTGAAAATTTTTTTGTATTTTAAAATGAATTGTTGGCGGGCCGGATAGAAAATGGTCGTGGACCGGATTTGGCCGCGGGCCGAAGGGACACGTTTTGTCCACACTCGTCTAGCGTTAGAGTTATTAATTTAGGATTGTCACTATATGTGTACAGGCTAAGAGAATGCAGTAAATGTTCGACGATGTTATGAATTAATCCAAATATATAAGTAATACTGCAAATCCTTACCCTAGTTTCTGAGTAATTCTGTCGTACTTTGCCATCAAATTCGTGGGTAAATTGTTGTAGTTAAATTTAAAATTCTGACATAAATAATATGAGACAGCAAATGGTAGCATATGAGACAGCAAATGGTAGCAACGGCTCGTAAGCGACTTCGTAATATGAAGAAAAACGCAATTTTTTCTGTTGTTTTCTTTTTTTGCTAGCATGCCCAATTCGTGTGCAGCTACGGAATTTTCGCTGGCAGGAAATTCTAAATCCCTTTTTAAAATATATTCTAAACACTTTTTGCCGAAAAATAAAATAACTGTTGGTAATTTGCAACTAATGGGAAATCGCTGCAGGACGTATGAAAAATGCTAAAATTTGTGTCTTGTTCGTTTTTGCATACTGCTCGACGAATTAGGAGTCTACTAACTTTTTGTACATATCTGTTTTAGATTTTATTTTCGATTCATTACTGTTCATTAAATACGTCAGCAAAAACAGGAATAAGAAATAAAGAATAAACTTAACTTACGTGGGGACACCTAAGAACAAAAGATCACGTACGCCATGCCCCACGCGCCAACACAACAATCAACATTTCCCTCTTTCGCGTGGAGAAATGCTACCGGCGCCTAATCCAACCTAAGACCCAGACCGCAGGCAGTTACCGCCTTGGGAAGGAGTGACAGCGACCCTTCTGTCCATGGGCACGTAGTCCATCTTGATATTATCCAACATGGCTTCATCTCGCACGAAATGGTACTTCTGATTGAAGTTCCTCGTCCTAGCCTGCCTCCCCTTGCCATCAATCCAGTTCATGGCCGCCTTACTGTCAGTCTCCACCGCCACAGGTAGTTGGACACAGCCACCCATCCCGAGCTCATCCATAAGCCCAGCCATCCGCTTGAACTCGCGCACATCCTCGTGAACAGCCAGTAGTTCTGCTTCGCCCGTTAACAGAGCCGGCAGCCTTTGCTTGTTCGTTTTCCACCTGACCAGTGAGCAGCCAAGTCTGGCCATGTTGCTAGGAAACAATCTTGCAATGAACGTCGAGTACCAGCTGGTGTCCATGCTGATTCGTAGCGCACCTCCTTCCTGATCAAACACCAACAACTCGGTCAACGGTCCCAGGCAATTAGCGACAAACTCTCTTCACAGCTGTCTGGTAAACTACCCTCGACTCTTTACTACAAGTATACTGCGCCAACTAGCTGACATTAAAAGTGACGTCTGGCCTTGTTCCCAGCGAGTGGGAACAAGGCCTCGAATCAAGCATTTCGAGGTATAAAGTCTTGTCAAGCAGCGCGGAAACCTCAACGTCCAGATTCTGACTGGGAACTCCGGAAGTTTCCACAGATTTGCATTGCCAACCCAAAACGTTCCAGTAGCTTCTTCACGTACACTCGCCGCGACATCTTGAAGCCAACATGAAACTTCTAAATCTCCAAATCCAAGAAAAACCGTGGACCCTGTGTCTCCGTCATTATGACGTGCTTTTTCACTTCGTCAATCCGCGCATTCACAGCCATACCGTCCGTCCCAGTCAAGAAAATGTCGACGACATACATGCCCATGTGCGACAATCGTCTCACATGGGCACGATGAACTTAGACACAAGAATCACACTTCGAATGCTTGAAACCAACTTCGGTCAACACCCCATTCAGTTTTCCGTTCCAAGACAATCAGACTGCGGCAACCCTACATTCTTCTGCAACCTACAGATTAGGTTGTCTTCCTGGACAAACCTCTCCAGTGGAAATCTCCTTCGAGCTGCCATGGAGATGCGCTGTCTTCGCGTCATTCTGTCTTGCCAACATGATGTGATGCGACAGGATTGCGACCAGTGTGCGTAGTGACTGCAAACTGACCTCAGGTGAAAACCAAAATCTTTGGTTGCACCCTTCGGCAACCAGCCTCACCTTCCGTCTGCTAATGGTGCCATCCATATTCTCTTTCGTTATGAACACCCATTTGCTCTTCATTAAACCCATGTGGTCCTCACGCTCGACCAGCACTCAAACCCCATGCATCGCAAGCGACTGCAACTTGCGACGGTCGGTCCTTGTTTATGAAATGGCCTCGTTAATCGAGACTGACGACGAAGCTATGAAATTTATGTTTTCGGGAACGGTGTTTTTACGCTCGCACTAACAAAACTTACTCGTGCTCTCGGTGATATAATAAGGACAAACGTTGTAAATTTGAAAGAAAAGATATTTATTGAATGAGAAATAATAAAACATAGATTTAAGATTAATGACTAAAATAACTAAGGTTTGAAGTTTAAAATTAATATTGAAAGAATATGCGACAAGTAACAATAAATCAAGTTAAAACGATTTAAAAAAAATGAAAAGATGATAGTAAATGGACGACTTCGTATGTTAAAGTCGTCGTTTTCCGTGCGCTCCAAAATGGCGCGCACAATGCAAATTTTGGTGAGGAAGATCTAACTCGTAGATCTTCGTGTAAAATTTAGGCCGTTTGCCAATATACAACCTCTGGAAGGTATTTCCAATGACGTGGATGTTTTCAGCTATGTGTTCTTAAAATGATAGGGCCCTGGTAGCTTCGATCGATCCTGGTGATTTGGCGACGGAGGCAGACTCGACGTCGCAGAAGTACGGAAACGAACGGTTGAAGCGTGTATCGGGGTGAAAAGCAAAGTAAGAAGTGCTTGATGACCCCTCTTTGGAATGCGGGGTCATCGGACGTCAGCGTTTCAGGCGAATAGCATTGCGCTGACGTCACACATTTTTGCGAAGGCCAAGGACGAGATTAAAAAGGGGAATAAAAATAGTGACTAAAGAAAAGTAAAAAGAGTTAACCCAAAAAAATAAAGTGAGATAAATGAAAAAGAGGACCGTCACAAACTCATCTTCCATCGCTCCTTTCCAGCTCTCAAAATTCGACGATACCTCAGCTTCCTTGTAACTACGAGGCGTATCATGTGCGACGAGTGCCTGTGGCGGTGGCCTACCGCTTTCTGAACGTCTGATAACCTGCATCTGCAAGCTGCATTTCACGATCAGCTAATTCGACTTATTGTCTCATTCGTACTTCCTCGCTGGTGACACCTGGCCTCCGATCCCGGCCCCTCCTGGTTCTCTCGCAACCTGCACCACTTGCGCTCCACACAGTTCACCTATTAACAACTCGTCTTCCTCCTGCACTGCACGATCTTCGCTCGTTGCGTGCCCGTCAACAGACGCTACACCATCTAGAATGGGATGCTTGTTTATTTCCATCTATTCGATCTCTTGTGTTCATCTATTTCTGTGTCTGTCGGGCACTGGGCCCTGTATGAGAAACAGAAACTGCAAACAAACAAAAATTATTAGTGTCTTTAGTGATTGTACTGCAAATTTTTACTCACTCGTCGGCAAACACTGCGGCTCTCGCCTTAACTTGTTTGTATCGCCAGTGACTCCGGTAGCGTTTTCTGTCGTCATTGGAAAGTGACGTTAGCCTCAACATTTTGACTAGTTCGTCGTCGTCGGGGAATACGTCATCTGCTCCTCATTTCACCTCTGCCAGAAACTCCCGTAAGAGTTCTTCTCTGCTTCTCCAACAGTACAGGTGAGTTCAGGTAGTCGCCTACAAAGTAAGTGAATAAGCTCGATCACTGACGATATTTCCAAATGACTATCAGCTGAAACCTTCTTGGTCGTCGGACATAAGTTCGAATACTTCCGCCATGTTTTGCGCCACATTCTCTGCTGTGGGCAGACGATAAATTTGGTCTGCTGTCCTGCTGCAGTGGCCGAGTAGAGATTCGATTTTTCTTCTTGTCTCACACGAGTCATTTTTAATCTTGGTTTGAAAGCATTTGTAACGTAGAGTTTACAGGCTCATTCGTATACTTGGAAATAATTAGTAAACGATGATTATGACTATGATTATTGTTGTTGTTGGTGGTGGTGGTGGTTTAAATGGAAAGCCATTTTTACTAACAAAACCTAACCTCTTGATCTCTCGGGATTCATTGCTAAAAGGTTGTCCGTGTAAGTTTAAGAAAAACTCATCGCAGTCAGGTCCGACAGTAACCACACCACTTACGCGTTTGTGGTATTGTTCGTACATTTCCACTGGAAAAAAACTGAATTTGTGACTTGGAAATGTATTGGAAAACCATTGGAAATTAAATCTTTACTACACTGATAAATGTAATTTATCGTAACAGTAAATGTATAAATTGTCGTCACATTTATAATTGTTAATGAGACAGCTTTACCATTATATTCCTTACCATCTATATTATGTATTTATTATAGTGAGTACTATACATTTCAAATGAATGTACATTAAATAAATAATGTTTAGATTTATAGGTACAGTATATCATATATCCAAATCGAATGGTTTGAATAAATCTGGTAATAAATACACACACCAACTATTAAATTGAAAAATAAGTATTTTATTTTTGTATTGTTCATCCTGTCGTATACAATTGTAATAGCTTTACAAAAAATAATTTGCATTTTGCAATATTATTGCTGTCTGCAAAGTTGCAATAATTTATAAAACTTAAAATAAATTATTCATAAAAACCCAAACCAAGAAAATGGTTAAGTACAAAAGGTAAAAGTATCGTAACATTAATTACCTGCTGATAATTGGTAAGCAAATGGTGTGCATAGCGTTTGCATACCTGAGCAATATCACAGTTACGGTACTGATAATAAATATTCGAAATGGTAAAAAAATGTCAAAACAAAACTAGAATATGCAATTGACTAATATCAAATGAATGACAAAATATTCGTGAAATCAATTAAAACTTATAACCCAGATTTGAGTAACTACAGTAGGTGCTAATGAACTTAGACCACTTGATGTTTTGGGAAATTTAATTATTTAATTCGCGTGTAGCTTGTAAAGTACTTAAAATAACCAAATTCTGAAAGATGTAAAATAAAATGTAACATGTCCCCTTTCTAGCAATGTAAAGTTTTTAAATGAGCTGCAAATATTTAAAAAGTTACAGAGCTTACAAGATGCATCACATGCATCAATAAACTTAGACCTCTGAATCACACGCGTCAGTGGACATAGACTGCACGTGTTAAACTGCTGGCCAGTTTTGCAAAAAAAACTTCGTTTACTGGGTTTACCATGAAAAAAGAAACGCAGACCAAAAAACCATAGCTCATTATGTAGCTCTGACCCTCTTCTACACGACCATACCAACGAAATTTCAAAATAATTACGTCTTGTGCCAAAAAAATGAAGTCAGAGATAAGGGGTGCACACGGACTGTCTTGTTCCATTTCTGTTTTGTTACAGAAAACGAACAAAAGACATGAATTTGGGCATCAGAACTGATGTGAACGTGTTGAATGTGTAATTTACTTAATTTATATTTAAGCCAGTTTTGATATCCAAATTCAAGATACTCGGTAAAGCCCAAATCGCCTAATTCAGTATTACTGAAGCTAATTCGCTTGTCACGATTCTTATACTTTTTGTTTTGAGGAGGTGCACACTCTTTGTTTTGAGGAGGTGCACACTTTTTTATTGATGTTGCTATTATGTATATGTTGCTTTTATTGGTGTTGCTATTATGTCTATGTTGCTTTTATTGGTGTTGCTATTATGTCTATGTTGCTTTTATTGGTGTTGCTATTATGTCTATGTTGCTTATATTGGTGTTGCTGATATTGCATGGCTGTTTTGGGTCTAGCTGTTTTTGGTGTGGCTATTTTTGGAGGATCCCATTTTGGTGCTTGGGGAATGTAGTTTTTTCCTTGATTAGACTGTTATTGCTATAATCGTTTCTAGTTTTGTGTAATTTGGAATATTTCGTCATTACAGTATTAGTATTACGCGACTGAAAATAACCTGTACCAGACATTCGTTTTTTTCGTTTTGTTGTGTATTTAATAACTGCGACCATCAAGTGAGTTAAATCGCGCGTAGTAGCTTCAAATTTACGTATGTAGTTAAATTAAAAATATTCATGCGTCAACTTAGTACGATGCCATATTTTTATATCGAAGCAAATGTGTTTAAAGTGTTAATTATTTTTCGTTCGTTGAAGTTGTTCAATGAACAACTTGTAATATTGCTTTAATTTGCTGTAGCTATGTTTCCTATGTAGCTTAATAGCTTCAGCTGAATTGCTGTAGCTCAATTTATTTTAGCGGAACGGGGGGGATCCCAATTTTGGGGTTTATTTGCAAATTTTGTTACATTTAATTCATCCGTCAATGCGTCAGACAGCTGATTTTTTAAGGTGTGGTTGTGCTGTAAAGTAAATATTATGAGTAGCTTGCTTAAACACATTTTAAGAAATGGTTTATTTTTTCTGATGATAAATTATTTGTTTAACTTGTTAGTTAAATTTACCAATCTGAAAAAGTTGATGTTTAGTAAATTCAATGCAACTGTTGCAATAATTAAGATTAAATATCATTGAATCGTAAACACGGTCCCACCACGTTTTAACCCCTGTATTTTCTGTTTGGAGCTTAAATGGGGTGTGAGAACGTGTTGGGGTTCAAAGGGGTGCGAGCTGAAAAGGTTGGAAACCAGTGTTGAAAGAATTTGTGAATTTTAAGTGTTTTTATGACAAAATGTGAATTGTTTGCTACGTGATTGTCTAATGTTGACGCTTTACGACGTTCGTATCAATTTTGTCCCAGGTGTAACGACGTTTTAAATTTACGACATCGTCGAAAATCAGTCCCCTGGAATTTTTTTTGGTCCAATGTATCTTACTAACTGTCACAAGATATTTAGCTACCATTATTTGTAAATTACTTTGGCCAAACTATTGCCCAATGTCAATTTTAAAATTCAGCGAAAGTTTTTATTACGCAATTTGAAAATTTTTTATTTTAGATTTTTGTCATCGTCTAAGTTGAACATTTGTTGTAATTTCCAAGAAAAATTGTAATTTTTAAGTTTTATTCACTACAAAATCACCCGTGGTTTTAGTTGAGACGGTAGCTGTCGCTGTTTTTTTTAATGCATGTCTTTATTAATTACCTTTTTATAGTCTTCATTAATTTAGAATTTACAATTGACGTGTTCGACTTGAGGAGTTTCTGTAATGAGTTTGAGTGGTCTTTTGGTTGTTAACTAAATTGTAAACTAATTGCTGGCAGTACTGTACACCGTAATTGTCGGAAAAATGTCTTGCCCAAGTGAAAACCACTTTCCAGAATTATGCCGAATTTTCTGCCGAATTGAGCGTAATTTTGGAACCTTTTTTGCCGTAAATAATTTAGCTTAATTATGCACATCAAAATTATTTCGTTTCTTTTTCTGCACAGACCACCCATCGCATTAAATTTTCTATCGTGTTGTGTGGCCGTATTATAAACCGTGTGTTTTACGTTCATTTGGCATTGTGCTTGAATTTGAGGAATTGAATTTCTGTCATTGGTTTTTTGTCTGTAAATTTCATTATATTTACGGGAAAACAGGTCACCATTAAAAGATGAAATTTCCACCTGTGATCCAGTCCAAAATGACCGAACGTCACAAAGTCAGAAATCACTCATTGAGTGCTATACTGATATTAAATCTGGGTAGACTTAAGTAACAGACAAATTTTTACCCAAAAAAGGCAGAAACTGCGATTTTATTAGCTTCAGTAGCCGGTGGGTAACGAAGAAGTATTTATAGTGTTATTTGTTTAAAAACTTTTGATGCTGATTTCGTTTTACTCTTGATATTCAGCGCAATGCGTTTTTCTTCGCTCTCTGCTTATCGCAGCAACTCTTGTTGAGATATTGTTGCGTGTGCTGAAAGTAAACACCATGCAACCCGTCGTTGGTGGATTTCCATCGTTATTGCGTTAGCCGGTGTGAGTTATTGTTACGTTGTGTCACATGTTTTGTCCCAGACAAACAGACATGTGAAAAGTAATAAAATTGTGTTATAATAAAAATTGCTGTAAATTTTTTATTCAAGTGCTTAGAATCAACCGTCCGTTGTACATTCATTGCTCTAAACTTTGAAATAACTTCGTTTAATGGTTTTGTGAAATTCGAATTTCGATTTTTATAAGTATACTAACTCGTAAAAATTGTTACTGTATTGCAAATGCTATACTTTTATTTTTTGACATTGTTATTTATTTTAATTCATGGCGAGCTTTTAGCATTTCTATGACAGGACTGTAGTCATTTCCTCTTTTGTGTAATTTGAAGCATTTCGTCAATATCATTATCACGCGGCTGAATATAACTTCTATTTTATGTAATACCGTGTATTTCTTCCATACCACGCCCTGCTGACGTGTGCATTGTAATTTGTAAGGATTTAAATTCCCTCATTGAAGAATCTCTGTATTTTTACTGAAATTTGTTACTCAATCTGCAAGGAACTTTACAACTGGTGAATATCCGTGGATTTTTGTCTTCAATTTGATGATAAATTGTGCACGTTATTGCAGAAATTTAGTGAAACTAGTTACGATTGCAATTTAGAAATTGCTAATTTATGTATAGTATCATCTTTTGTATTGTTATAATACTACTGTACCGTACATATTTTGTACTGCAAAAATATATGTAGACCAACCAAACGTGTATAGGTTGTCAATTTGTGATTAATATGCGGGTGCTGCTTTAGACAACCGCAAATCGACTACAGATGTTACGTTTGCAGATTTTTTTGCTCAATTCACGCAACGGCATTAAGTTTACTGATTTTAGTTTTAAATTTTTATTTGCTTAATTGTGAAAATTCTAAATACTGCAAATACATATGGTGCTGTATTTTAAAATAACCGTAAAGTGAATTTTTTTGTTTCTTACTCTATACAAATTTAATCTAATGGTATTTGTAATTTGTCGCTAATATTTGTCTATCTTATGGTTGGCAATGTTATAAATTTAATTCGCCAATGAGGTAAAATTATGTAAATAGTCGTAAAACTATCGATTGGTTTTATCTTGTTTTTGTAACTTTAAAATTTATATTTTTGACTAAGTTTAAAGAATATTGGCTGCAAGTTACTTGCGTTATATTTTTTTAATGTTTAATTGCTGCATTACGATATTTGGATCGACGTTTGAACGTTATCCTGTGACGAAGTGATTTTATGACGTCACTTTTACGATATTTTGCCAATAGAGGGCGCTGATACTGACTAAAACTACCACTAGATGGTGTTAGGGTTTTCCCGCCACTTTTAAAGTGGAATAACCCATATTTTCCTTTATAACGCGCTGCAACGCCTAGCTCGAGGCATTGCATCGTAGTTTGACATCGGGGACGCTCGAATAGGACGTTGGGAGATTGCGACGTGAATCCAGTTGATTCAGGAGGGCCCATTTAAGTGTTTATTAGCCAAATAGAAAGGGGTAAACCGCCTTCAGAGAGTGAGTCAAACGTTTTGCGAAGTGGTCTTCCACTTTGCTTTGATAAGTGTTTTATGTTCTTTGTTCTGCGTGAAGGATTGGGGCTTGGGACGACTTTGTGCCCAGGTTTAGCGGCTTGTGTGTTCAATTGGGTTCTTGGCCTTGTATCCGGTATTGTCCGGTTTTAAAGGTCTACTTGCAAATATCTCCCCAATATCGGCAGTGACCGATATTTCCTTGTATTTAAACTCTATTCTCCCGTGTCGAGCTAACACGGAAAGGGTGGAGTTAGTCCTACGTGAAAAACCTGTTTGTTGCGTTTTTAGTGTTTGTTGGTGTTCTCATCTCATTACGTATTCATCGCTTTCTTTGTTTTGTGTTCCTTTAAAAAGTGTCAGATTCCAGTGCTGATAATAATTTGTTTTCTTGGGTGCTTCACATTGCGAAGCACCCTCATTTGAATAATTAGTGACTTCTCTTATTTCCGGGTTACGCCCTGGATTAAGCTTTTAGTATCGTTGTTTGTATACATATTTATTTCTACGAGTTGCCTTTTAGGTAACTATTCCTATAATATTTACAGTGTTAATTGATTAGTTCATTTGTTCAATCATTGATTTATCTGTGTTTACTGACATTTACCTTGCATTTATTTGTTCATTCATGTGCATTGCTTGTATTTTGTAGCGTATTTATTTTGTATTGTAAGAGAACGTGACTTATTAGTAACACACAGGTATAGAGGCAGTATCTAATTATGCATTTTGTTATTGTTATCCGTGTGTGCATTCATTTCCTGGGGTAACAGCAGATTACCGGATCCACAAGTGGCCGAATCTAAGAATTCGGTATTTTGTGCGGGTGGGGGCAGGCCATTCGAGAAAATTCCCGTCACAATCCTTGGTTAAAAAAAGTTACCGTACTTACAGTAACAATAACTTCATTTAATTAATGGCAAATTTTTTGTTGGTTTCTGAATGGCATAAAATTCAGATTTTGACTATTTTTATTTATGGATTTATAATTCAATTTGAAAAATTGAACACAAATGTTTTTTCAATTCCTATTTTAACCTTACTAACGATCCTCAATTCTTGAATTTTAGAACTACAACCATCAATTTTACAAAAATACTGAATTTGAATATTTTTGATGAACCAGACTCTGACTTTAAGGATTTCCAGTTTCCGCAACTGATCTTTAAATTAGCAAATGGATAAATTTTGTAATGTATTTGTTAGTTAATCTGCAGGTTAAAATAATTACTGCGAAGCTTAACCAGCACAATTTTTGTTATTGGTAAATATTAATAGTTTTAATCAAATTAATGTTTTATTTGGCTGTATTTTTCCGGTAAACTATTTACTTACTCCCTCCGTAAGCTAATTTCTCTGTTTTAGAATTTGATTTACATTATACATTATTGTTTAAAGTGTCACTGAAATGACCCTTTTTTGTTGTTATTGATAGTAATCAACGATTTCATTTTAAATTATTGGTGTGGTGAATAGGAACCACAGAGCTCAATGCGCCATCCGCTTCTTAGCTAGTTGAATCATTGCAAAGAAGCAATATTTTCTTTGCTTATCAACTGTTTTCACTCGCGCAAAGCATTGTGGTTTATTCATGACGTCAATGGAAGATCAAACCACACTTTTAAGAATGTTTTTCTCGGTTGATAAATTATTTGGTTTTAGTTTTGTTCCAACAACAATTGTTACTACCGTCTTAATAAATCTTACTTCACCTGTATAAAATATTGGAAAAATATGAATTTGTGCA
>JAQIWS010001382.1:0-11747 GCA_034696085.1 Stigmatogaster subterranea | reverse complement strand
GCTAGGATTAACAAGGTGATTACATCACCTTCTTCTCCCCCGATACTGACCGCACATGTCAGTACTGCCCACTGCCCACTGGTCACCCCCGAACCGCGTGCGTGTTTCGGATATGAAAACGCGGGATGAAAAAGGATGAAGACGAAGAAAAAAGATGAGGAGGAGGAGGAGGGGGGAAAAGAAGAAGAAGAGGAGCGCCTAATCCAATGACGGACGGCGTAGTTCCATTCTCCTCGGTTTCTTCTCGAGTGGCTATTTAGACTGTCGGCCATCTCGCAACGAATTAGGCATCGCTCTAGTCAAATGGACACGGAGAGGAACGCGGAGCAATGAGGGAGGAGGTTTAATGCATTTCTTCTGTAGAATTGCCACCCTCCTCTCAAACATAACGCGGGCTGACGTCATACGGGGCAGCATCCGTCACGCGTTTGCAGATGGAACGCAGGCGTTCATTACGGAAGGCGAGGCGACCCTCCTCGGCCGCGTCCACATAATTGGCCATCACGAGATGGAGACTGGGCATCGTAAAACTCTGGCTACGCATCGCCAAACTTTACACTTAACACTTTTTTTTCTCCCTTCCTTCAAACTACTTTTTTTCCCTTTTTTAAAAAAGAAGAAAAAAAAACTCAAAATGGCGAAAATTTGTCCAGACAACCCCACCCCACTCTCGCTCTCATCTCCCAGATGCGGTCAATCGCGTCAGCCAATAGGGAACGAGTCCTCTTCCCCGTTCTCCTCCGCCATTGGTCAACTGACCAGTGGTAGTGGACGTGCCAGTGGAAGAAAACTCGCGGTGTCCGCTGACGTCACTCATTAGCTAGCGTTCGTTGCGGGGTCGTGACCCCAGCGGGCGGCGAAACTGGGAATAAGGAAAGTGGCGAGGCGGTTTCTCGCCTGCAACCGATCAATATTTCAAGACTCCTCGCTGACCACCGCTGTTAGCCGGTACAGGTATCTCCACCGTTCATTAATAGCTAATAGCGTACCGTTAGGTAAATAATTCAAGTGAGAAGAAGTTAGACTTCACGCCTCATCAAGGAATCCGCGATGCTTGCCCTGGGGCATAAGGAGGCCAACGACATCGCGCCAACCAATCAAATTAAAGTTACCAAACTCAACCTTCTAATCACACTTTTCCACAACGCAATAAAAAGTAATTAAAAACTTTTCACTTTATTCAGTTACACAAAATATACTTGAAGTCCAAAAATCCGATTTGCTCAGTCCGGATTTTCGAATTTTCCGGATTCTCAGCCAGTAGTTCAAATTTAAGAAAAAATTTTAATATATTTTAAATTTGATGAAAGAATTTTGATAAAAATTCGATTGTAAGGAAAAATTTTGGCATTCGGACAAGTTCGAAAATCCGGATTTTCGGGTTGTCCACCCGAAAATCCGAATTTTTTTGACAACTCAAATAATCCCAATTCTCGGGTGGTCCGGATTCTCAGACAAATTTAAGAAAAAATTTGATAAAACTTCACATTTAAGGAAAAATTTAAATATATTTTAAATTTGACAAAAGAATTTTGATAAAAATTCGATTGTGAGGAAAAATTTTGACATTCGGACAGGTTCGAAAATCCGGATTTTCGGGTTGTCCACTCGAAAATCCGGATTTTTTTGAAAACTCAAGAACTCCAGATTCTCGGGTGGTCCGGATATATGCCATTTTTTCCACCCAAAAAAATTTTTTTTTATTTAAGTAAAAATCGGTTGTGAGGGGGGGGAAAAAAAGGAGGGGGTCAGCGAGTCTTACGTCGGAGGAAAAAAAAAGTGACACTGATTTGAATGATAAGTAAGCAAGACTCAGCGCTGATGCCTATCACGCAACCAGTCTGCCTTTTCATTACACGTCCACGGGATTTTCCCGTGATCCTTTTCCGAGGACTTCAAAAAACAAGGCGGAGAAGGCATAGAGAGAGAGAGAGACCCATAGCACGAAAAACAACAAAAAAAAACCAAAAGGTACACAAAACGCTGAGTCAGCAGAAAAAAATCTGGAATGCCGGATCTAAAAACAAACCTCGCTTCAGGTGTTCACCGTTATCACACCGGAAAAACGTCACTTTCACTCTCAACTCCGGAGAGACACACACCAACTTCCCTCGCGTCTAAACCCAAAACCGACCGAGAAACCGTGGGAAGTGTGTATAAAGGACACCGGGTCAGACAGAGGTCAGGAACGCCCTCGAACGACGTCTGGGAGCTTTGTCTCGGAGGTGGTCACTCTCCCTCGCTCCCTAAACTGGACACTCACTTTCTCTCCTCAATGAAAAGACCGGTTTCCATTTTTTCCTTCCTTTTAATACAAAATACAAAACACCCTCTTATTATTATTTATCGTGAGAGAGAGAGAGAGAAAAAAAAGCAAGAAAGTCTAAAACCAAAACCAAAACCAACCCCAACCCTTGTGGGTGGGGACATTGAGTGAACTAAAACACCCTCTCGTCTTACGTATTCAGGTATACTTAAAACTAAACTAAAACTCCAAGCAAGGTCAATGCCAGAAGAAAGCAGAGATGTGATGAGCCGACCTCGTCTCGGCCCAGTGGACAGTGGCCGGCGGACTAATGCCTTAATGGGAGACCCATTTCCCGCCTTCTCTACTCTACTACCCGAGAGGATAAAAAAAAATTTTTTTTTTATATATAGATATAAAAAAAAAAAAAATTTTTTTTTCGTGAAAACAAAAACACTTCTATCACCTCTCAGCGGGGGAGGAAGCTTATCGCGCTCAAAGCCGGGAAAAGTTCTTTATTTTTTTCCGACAGAATCAAATTTCAGCAATCAATAGGTGACCCTTAATTGACCGGAAGTGAAATAACTGGCAGAATTGATTGATCAACAGCGGATAATTGCTCACCAGGAAAGATAAGACGAACAATAATTTTTTCCTCTCTTTCGCTCTCGTTTTCTCCGCTTTTTCTTTTGTGCGGATGGTCGTAAAGACACCGCCATCGATAGTTAGACTCACCTGCGGGCTTATCCCAGTTATCCCACTCCCCCGCGTTTAAAAATACCGACGTCCAGTGATGGCCGCCGATGACCGGTCAAGGGATTTAAATTAAGTTGAGTGAGTCACAAAAACCAGGAAAAAGCAAACGCGATAAAATTTTCATTAAATATCACCCCCCAACCCCCCGAAAAAAAAATTTATAAAATTTGTAACAATTTTTTCCTTCTAAAAATAAAATATTCACCAAAAAAAAAAAAAAATCACATTACAAAAATTTTATAAAACTTCATCAATTTTTTCTCTTAAAATCCATTTTTCCTAAAGTATCTACTAAGTTTAAAACATTAAATATTCCCAAAAATTTACATTTTAAACCCTCAAAAAAAAAAAATAAAACCAATTTTTTTCCAAGAACCAAGAAAAATTTTAAACGCGGCTAATTGTGCACCATCTTATCGATCCGAGACGTCTGACGTCAGATAACACCACCACCAATCGCAACGCAGCATCCCGGAATACCAAGGGTGCCTTGGGCTAACGAAGTGGCGTCCAAGACGCTGATTTTTTTTTTTATTCTTTTCTTTTCTTTTCTTTACCCTCCCTTTTTTTATTCCATTTTATTTTCTATCGAATTTCTTTCCTCCTTCCACGCGACTCCATCTTAACCACCTCATCCGACATTTTCCCCTCGAAAACAAAAATACCCACTTTTCCAAATTACGTAATCTCACCTCCAAAAAATATATATAAATCATCATCTTAAACTCTTAATCACTAACCACCACACAATACTCACACCTGGACACCGCGCCAGCGGGATTCTTTCCGCGTTTCAGTTTTTACCAGATCCCTTAAGGCAGGCACGTGCCTCATCCTTCACGCATTTTTCGAGAAATTATAGTATTTTCTCTTTCAAACCTCGCTGTCCATCTGACATAGGCGGAGTCGAACGGTTAAAAATCAACCAAAAATCGACGAAAAAAAAAATCCGACAGATGGCGGAGCAGAAAAAAATAAATCCAAAATAAGGTAGAAATGAGTCGTGACAAATAAGATCCATTTCTTCAATAAATCATCGAAGAAAACACAAAGGTTTGAGGTTTTTTTTTTTTTTTTTTTTTAGGTCGAAATACGAAAGCATATTTTGTAAATTGGTTACAGAGCGAGATAGAAGAGCAACGCCTCTTGTTTTTGTTGTCAATATTTTTCCGGGGTTGAGATGAAAATGAAATGATATTGTAGATTCAGCGGGGTGAGTCAAATCGAGTTTTACAAATTATGAGAAAAGATGTTTTGATTACGACGTGAGCGAGACGAGTAATAAATTAAATTAATAACCCGAAAAAAAGAGAAAAAAATTTTTTTTTCATCCTCCACTTCACCAAAAAAAAAAAAAAAAAAAAGGTAAAAACGCATCTGGAATATTTGAAGTAAGGAAATGATTGGCAGAAGATGATGAAAAAAAAAAAAAAGTTGGCAATGACTAAGAAAAAGATTCCAAGATTGAATCAAAGAGACCTAAGAAGAAACGAAGACGAAGGAGAAAATCTTGGCTGAAGGAGGAATTCAATTCGGGTGTGGTCACATTGAGTCGGTCAATTGAACTTACAAGATCAAATGGTAATCAACAAGAAATAAAACAAAAATCACAGTCAAACGCCCAAAATTTACCTCCATTTAAAAACCCATCGTAAAAATAAAAAAACATAAATAAAAAGAACGACTTAAAGTCAATCGTTTAAATCTTAACACGTTCCCCTTCCTCCCAACGAAGAAGAAAAGTGTATTCTCAAGTTTGCCCACCTGACTCAGCTAAGGGCATCAACCGGTTACAGACCCCGAAGTGGGCGTAAAACCTGTCTACACGGGGCTCGTGCTCTGCACTTTGAATGTATCAAAAGGGGTGAAAGAGTGGCACGTGCATCTTCCTCGCGCCCTCCTCACGCCAAGTGGGCGTCCTCCTCTCCCTCCTCGCGGCGCTACTCGCCAACCATTTGTAAGCAGACCGCGCCGTTCACACCTGTACGTCGGGTCAGCAGCTCGGCGGGGGCGTCGGCGGCAGACTGCGCACTATCGTCGTAAATTGTGTGGACCAAGCGTTTTTACTGCCACTCCGCGTTGATCGTTCTCGCGCGTGCGGACGACCAAACACAAACGCCGCCTTCGCATCGTGCGAACTGCGAACGACAAGACGAAGACATTTTCCTCCCGAAAATATCGCACTTTTTCGACATTCATTTGCATCTCCAACACTCATTTTTCCACGCTTAATTTACCATAACAAAAACCCACAAACTCAAAAAAAAAAATTTTTGAATTTTAAAATTTAATTCCTTCCCAACCAAACAAATATTTTTCCCGCCCACGCACGCACCACGAAAAAAAAATCCCTTTATATTTATTTTCTCTCATCTTTCCCCAACATCACGAACATCACGTTTATCTCTCTTTATCCACCTCTATCTTATCTATCTAATTAGCCCTCGACCCAATCAGACGGAGCAATTAACTTCGGACATGGCGCCTTTAGTCCTTAGCTCTCCGTCGGCGAACCAATTAAGTCGTTGCGCTGGTCACGAGGGAAAAGAGACACGCGCGAGTGAAAAAGGGAAAAGAAGACAAGACGCCGAGTAAAAGCGGGCAGCGCAGCCGCATGAAATTAAAAGGGGCGAAGCCGCCAACGTCGGCAAAGGCGCCTCGCACTTGCCGGCGTTCCAATGGGGCGTGGTGGCGGTGCTCATCTGGAAATGGCAATTTTCAATCAGATCTCTGCTTCTGTCGTCCATTATTTATGCTCGGGATAAAACCCTGGGAATATTTTAAGCAAATTTCAAGTACCGCGCACCACCTTCGCACAGTTTCGTGCCACACCCCACCTTCAAATCGCCCACCTTGGCCCTGCCAAATCCCCGCCCCGAGTTGGATTTGAAGCGGCATGTGCTTCGAGGATTCCTTCGCTCTTAATGACGACCACATTTGAAATAAAAAGCCTCGCAAAATTTTTCCTCAATTGCCAAAAATCTTTTTTTTTTTTTTTTTTTAAAGAAGCCTTCCCCAAATAAAATAAAAATCTTCACCTTCTCGAAATCGAAGACGACGACTAAAAATTTTTTGGACACATTTTCCAACCCCACCCGAAAAAACCAAAAAATAAACGCGTCGAAGAAAAAATTTAAAGAAGGTGGGAGAATAAAGAAGCAAAAAAAAAAAAAAAAAAAAAAAAAGGTAAAACGTGACTGGCTTATGAGAAATCGCCAATTCTCAAGAAAATTTTAATTTTTTTTCCTTCTTCCTCTTCCTCTTCATCCCCCGCCGCCGATTGAAACGCTGCCTCCCAACGGAGCATCGAAGAAGGCAGGTGTGGTGTGTGAGTTCGGTGGAAACCGAGAGAGAGAAGTAAAAAGAGGCAAATTTCTCACTCGTAATTCGTTGATTTAAATTTCTTAGTCCAATGCGAGTTTGTACAAGTCGAGGGCAGACGCGGTAATGGGATCCTCGCATTGGAAGAGAGAAAACGCGCGGTTGCCGCCCGCCCGCCCGCCGCAGTTTGCCGTCACCGCATCAGAATGAAAACACGAAAAACCAACAACGGAAAAGACCAATAAGATGCGGACTGCGATTAATTTCCGGAGAGGAAAGGAAAAAATAAAAAGGGAAAAACCGAAGCCGAAGAAGAAAAATAAAATAAAAATGAGGAGAAAGAGGAGAAAAAGAGAGAAAGAAAGAAAGAGAAAGAAAATGCACGGAATCTCCATTGACCGATTTGTTTGATAATGTGATTTCCATTTGAACCAATGTCCCTACTCGAAAACGTTCCGTGTAAGGAGTCGGTTTTGCTTGTATATTCTAACACGTATCACGTGACGTCACTGCACAAAAGAACTCGAGGGACGAGAAAAGAAAAGGGAAAGGCAAAGGGAAAAAAGAAAGAGTCGGTTTGCGAAAAACGAAGAGAAGAAAAGAAAAGAAAACTCGCGCGTGAATGCAGATGATGTTGGGCGGGTCAGCAAACGACTTCACCCTTTGCCGCCTTCTCCCCACTTGACAGCGAGCAAAGTGCGGAGGCAAATGCACGACGCGTCGTGTGACGCCATTGTTGCGCGCGTTGCATGCGCGGCACGTGAAGCCTGCCGTTCCAAGACACAAACCGGCGTCAATGGCGATGTCAATCAACCAAACCTACAGTCGGCAAGTTTGCATTGTGTTTCGCTTTTGTCCCCGTCAAAAATTCCCGCCTTCAACCTCAATTTTTTACAAACATTTTTAACATTAATAATAAAAAATAAATATATTTTAGTTATCTAGTTCTTTTTCCAGGTACACGACAATTCATTTTATCTCTGACTTAAAGCAACAACAACAACAAACAACAACAACAACAAATTCGATTCCGCCCTCAAACGCTTCGTGTTGGCGGGCGAAAGAATGTGGCCACATCCCGCGGGCTCCATCGCTCCTTCTTCTCCTTCTTCTTCTTCTCCTCCTTCTCTCTCTCCTCCTCCTCCCCTCGCTCGCATCTCAAAAAGGGGAAAAGAAGGAAGGAACGCGAGCGACTGTCAAGGAGAAATTTACGCGCGTTGTAACTCTGCCTAATACTAAAACATGATGGCGAGCATAATTGGAAATGTAGTTTAAAAGGAGCGAAACGGAGGCTTTTATTATGGCTCGCAGGGAAATGAGGCGAGTGGAGATGATCGCCCGAGAGACCCACGCGCCACCAAGAAGATTTCAATTCCCTACACCCGCCCCCACCCACCTCCACGAGTCCTTCAATTACGCCAGAAACAAAGATGAGAAGACAGTGGACTCCTTTAACCCCCCCCCCCCCCCCCCCCCCCCCAAAAAAAAAAAAAAAAAAAAAAAAAAACTTTTTAATTTTTACTCCCGAGATCTCGTTCACACGAGAGAGAGAGAGAGAGGAAAAAAAGGACATCGCCACACCCCGACTACTATTGGCCCTATCGCGCGTTCCGAATAGGGCGGGGCATGATGAAGGGGAAAGGGTTGAACCACTCAAAACTCAACTCAATATTACCCCTACCCCACCCTTCCATCCCACCCTCGCTCACTCATAACTCATTAATTAAACTCCATTTGCATAATTGCGAAATAAGCGATGCAAATTTTAAAACGAGGGTAAGAGTTTGACGTAAGTTACTACGCAAATGTTATGTACTTGATTGAGTTGTTTACTCTAGTGCGTCGTTCCCGACACCCTCTCTCTCTCTCTCTAGATCCCCTTTTTTATATATTTTTTTCTCTTTCTTTATCGTACTCCCCCGCACTTCCTTCTACAGGGATCACGCGTTTCTTCTCGCTATCGACCGCCCATCAGGTCGCAACCCCTGCGATTGGCTCCTGAATTTTAATTTTTCTAAATTTCAATGTTTTTTGGACCTGGTCTTAACGCACGTCACCTCCGTTCAGCGGCCACTCCTTTCCTATTGGCAGGGACCGCGTGACGTCACCGCGTGGATGGAAGATGAGATGAGACCGGGGGATGAAGAAGGCAAGAAGCGTCGATACAAAACGCTCCTCCGTGAAAAATTCAACGAATTTTATATTTTTTTTTCTCTTAAATAAAACCACCGAAAAAAAATTTTTTTTTTTGGTCCACGTTTTTTGAGTAATTGTGATTTTCCAATTTGACACCAGGGTTCAAAATATTTTTTAAATTTTTTAAATTTTAGTTTAAAAAAAAAAATTTAAAGGGTCACTCAACTTTAAAAAAAAAAAAGGGTGGGAGTATGAGAAAAATATATAAAAATAAATTTAGAGGGGGAAAAAATAAATATAAATAAAAAGGACACCAGACACTAAACGCGAAAACTTCTTACGGAGCAAAACGTTGGTATAACGAATGTGACTCCACCCACCACGAAAGAAGGAGATGGAGAAGAAAAAGGAGGGAGACGGAGGGAGGGGGGCGACGAACTGACACTTCCCTCAGAAGCCATCATATCTGCGGACGGCGATAAGCTCGGATCCGCCGACGAGAGAGAGAACGAGAGAGAGAGAGAAAGAAGACAGCCCGCCAAAGGAGAAGAAAAGGTGCTCGGCCCCGCCATTGTATTTCCATCTCAGCGGGAATTTTTTCCCTTTTTTTTTTTTTTTTTTCAATATATATATATATATATATACTTTTTTGCCACCTAACCCTATCGCATTGCGAGCGTCCATCAACAACCTGAGAAAAGTAACCGATGAGGAAAGATTAAAATACAGGAAATAAGGCGAAAAACAAAAATTTTTATAATCTAGAGTAGATAGGTAAACTACAGTAAACAACAACAACGGGTAAAAAAAAAAAAACAATTTAAATGAAAAAGTACAAAAAAAAAAATTTAAAATGTCGGAAAATTTTTTTTTTTTGAAAAACAAACACGAAGATTAAAACCTCGTTATAATAAACTTTTTTAAACTAAGAAAAAGGAAACAAAAAAAAAATTAAAGATATAAACAATATTATCCACTTGAGTGAAATTTTTTTTTAGGGTGCGTTTTTGCTATTTTCATTTTTTTTCGTTTCCTTCCTATATTTTTCTTACAACGGTTGTTGCCCGGAGGCACTGTCCTCCTAATTTTCTCGTAGGCTCCAATTAAATCCCTCGTGGGACTCCCCGAAGAAATTATTTGCCGCCTAAGAATGGGCGCAAGAAACACCCCCGTCGTTTGATCAACATTTGAGTTGCAGGGATTTAAGGAGAACACTCACCACTCTGCCACCAATTTACCGCTACGATTGCAATCACGGGACACCACACTCTTATTAGCGAAAGTAAAATAAAAATAAAACTCAAAATAAAACGACAACAAAAAATTTTCCACTCTTAAAAAAAAAAAATTCAAAAATTCAAATTTCAAAACTCAAAACTAACTCAAAAATTTAAAAATTCGAAATAATAATCAACAAAAACGGAAAAAATCTAAAATTTTGTTTATCACTCAAAACAACACCTCACGTGAGAAAACCGAAAACCGAAAACGCCACCCGCCATCGCGAAAAGAAAAGAAGGCGGAGTTGCGCGTGGGAGGCGTCTCCCGTGTGTAGGAGACCAGCTGGTCATCCAAACATTGAACGAACCAACACCTTCAAAAAAAAAAAAAAAAAAAAAACCTCACCAACATAAAAAAATAAAAAATAAAATACAAGTTCTAATTTCAACCACCGCGTGAAATTCACGTTGTGCAAAAACATTTCACGTCTACCCCCCCTCCCCCTTTCTCCCCCCAAAGAAAAAAAAATTCAGTGGTCGAGTTTCCATCCGAATTCATTTCTTAGAGCCACTGCGGCTTTGTTTCTATAAATTTTTTACGCCGAGTCAGTTTAAAAATGAAAATGGCGGCCTCGCCTATTTCTCAAGAAATTGATCGCAGTCTCCGACTCTCCGTCTCCCAGAAAACTAAAACCTCCATTTACACTATATACACTCTACGGGGGGAGGAAAAATTCTAACGTCGTCGTCGTACTCGTCGACTTGCGCTCGCGTTCGCCATCAGTCCAGCTGCTTGATGCCGTCCCTCTTTGCTGCCTCAATGCCTGAAGAATCGTTTCGTTCTTTTTTTCAAATCCGCAGGAGGGTCGCATTTTTTTCTCCCCTCGATTCGAAGGGGAGGGGGGAGTGGAGGGGGCATCTGCCACGGAAGAACGATACCATTCTTTGCGATCGGGGGTTCGGATTATGTCGAAGAAATAAAAAAAAAATGGTGAAGAAAAAAACAAAATGTCGACCTCGTGAGGAATGTTGTTTTTTTTAGCGCGTGAATAAGATTGAAGTTTTAATTGGAGTGCGGGAATTTAAATCGAAGTCTGGAAGTCGAGGAAGAGGAAGATAGGAGAAAAGTGTTGCGCGAGATCGCGCGGAATTTGCGTAGAGTCCGGCTTTGGTTTGTTGTTTTCGAGGCAATGGAGCGTACGGCCAAATGAAATTGGTTTCATTGAACTCGAAAAAATCAAGAGTTGTGGCCTTCTTCCCCGTATCCACGGAGGCTCCGTCCGTCGTCATAGAAACAGACTCGCACGCGCCATCACTCAACCCAACAAAATGGAGCCAACGCTAAAAAACACCCACCAAATGGCGGTTGACAGTTCTCAAAAAACATAACTCACTTTGATTTTTCAACATCCTAAAACAACAACCCTCGTTACGTCACCAAAACCCACCTTCAAAAAAAAAATTTCAATTTTTCACAAAACAACGATTTCCAAATTTCCAAATTTCCAAACCCCCAAAAAACAAAATATCAAAACAACCTTACTTTTCATCCCACCCCCTACAATAAAAAATAAATACCCCAAACAAAGTATAAAAAAGGCGCGACAAAAAGAATCTAATGGGCCAATATGGCTGCCGATATTCTCCTACTCAAACTCAACGTTCGACATAAATCACCGAGACAACAACAAGACACAATTTCCAAGATTAAACCGAGAGAGAGAGAAATACCCACGACCGAGACCCGCGCGGAGGATAGTCGCGGGTTAGCTGGCCAATACACACCAACCAGACTACTCTTCATCGGGGTTCCTCCTCCCACACATTTTCGGCACGTCGCCAACAAGTCGTGGCCACGGGAAAACACCGCCCGCGTGCCGACACGCCTTCCCCGGCATCATGAATGCATCTCCCCGCGTGTTTAGTTTTTTTCCCCCGCGTGTCACTGCTGTAAAGAAAGGGGGGAAAGGATTGGAAGGGAGTGAAGGGTTAAAAAGCTGAGCAGGTTCGTGTGTGTGTGTGGGGTGACAGGTCCTATTTATTCGAGGACAGTACCGTACACACACTTC